>VWZZ01001889.1:225196-248929 GCA_013399095.1 Psophia crepitans
GCCGTGCCGTGCCGCTCCGTGCCGCTCCGCGCAGCGCCGCCCGCCCCAGCACCGCGCTCACTATTGTTCAGCCGCCAGCGTCTCCGCCGCCGGAGCTCGGCGCCAAGCACCGCCCGCCGCTTCCGGCCGAGACCACGGCGCTTGCGGGACGGGGGAGAGGGGGAGGGTGGAGAGATCCTGGAGCCGGGCTCCGCCGCGCCTAAGCGGCTGCGACACCTCCAAGAGGTAGAGAACAGGGCGACGAAGACAGACGAGCCCTCTCTCAGATGGGAGGCTGCCGCCTCCCCGCCGCCCTCGTGCAGCCACAGCGGCCAGGAGGTCCCCTGCTGCTCGGCAGCAGTGGGCTCTGCCAGAGCGCGGCCGCGCTGCCTCCCCCGCGCGGAGGAGCAGGGGCGGGGCGGGGTGTGTGAGGGGACGTCCGCCCGGCGCCGCGGCAGCCCCAACCCGGGAGAGCCGGGGGGACGACGACGACAGGCGGGGTGGGGCCGCCGCTGTCAAAATTTGGGGCTGATGATGCATTTACCCACCTTGCATTTACGTGTCATCGGCTGGTGACGTGAATACAGCCCGCGCTCGGGATTCGTGTGGATTAGGTCTCGTTAGAGGTGCGGTACCCATTCGCGCGCAGGCCTGAGGCCGCGGGCGCCGGGGAGGACATCACGCCAGGGTGTTCGGCTTACGGCAGCCGGCAGGTCTGGGCTGAAGGTTAGCTCTGGCCTTCCGCGGCGCGGGAGGGGCCGCTCTGACCCGAGCTGTCCGGGAAATCAAAGTTGCTCCTCGGGGTTGGTTCTTGTTTTTCGCTCCGCGTGAAAAGGGAGGAAATAAATAAGTGGCTGCTGAGCAGGGTTAAGAGTTGGTGTGCGTGGAAGGAAAAAGGGGAGGGGGAGAATGTGCCTAAGAGAGAAACAGTCTTGAAGCCCCACATATACGCGTCAGAGCTGGTGGAAATACCAGCACGGGCTGGACGTACGGTCTGAATGGAAAGTGAGACCCAGCCGGGTCTGTGGTAGGTGAGGCCACGGCTGGCAGAGCCTGTCGTCTGGAGAATTTCCACAAGTGGCGGAAATTGCGCACAGCGCATTGCTGCGTGCCCGAGCGGGATTATTTACGGCACAGCAAAGTAATCTTCCAGAAGCTCCTCAGCCAAAACACGTCTCTACAGTTTTTATTGTGGTTTTCACTGTATTTTCTGGGGGCATTTTCTTCAATTTTATCAAAAAGAAGGAAACCCCATGCTGCACTAGGGTCCGTTCCTCTGAAGTTGCGATTTGACTTCAGGTCTGCTGCTGTTGGAGGCCGAGGGAGCGTATCTCATCCCTGAGCTTCCTCAAATTGTTTCCCGTGTGGGCTGACGCTGGGCTTGGGCAGGGGCTGCATTTCCTTCGCCCCATCCTTGCTTACGTTTTTGATGTACGTGAAAAGTGGCAAAGCAGCAGAGGCCAGAATTCATTGCAAAACCAGTATTAAGACAGAAAAAAAAGAGGTGAGCCTGTGGTAGAGGATTGAGAAACAGAAAGGAGAGACTGGACCGGTGGTGGTGGACGATTATAAAATCCTTAAATATTGGAGTATTTTCCCCTCCAGAATCTGATGTAGATCTGAAGGCTAGTGAGTCCCACAGTGCAGCAGCAGTTTGAAATCCAATGGTAAAAAAGTCATGAATCTTGTTAATAAATGACAGTAACTGAGCTCCTTTTCTTGTAAAAAATTTTTTTCTAAAATGAGGTCATTGCAATGAAAATAGTGAAAAAGAGCTACTGTTTCGGGTGCAGCGTTATGAAAAAGCCTACTAAATGTCAAGACGAAGATTGCCTGCGCAATCTTAACTACTGCCTGTGATGTGCTTGTATGTTACATATACATATGTATTGCCTCCCAAGGCCCTTGTTTCATCAGTGCACGTTATTCTAGCTAACAGTTTACTTACACTGGGAAATCATTTTAGGAGCAAACAAATCTGCCTGTCTTTTTATGTTTCTTTTTCCCTACTGAGTTTGCATTTTCATTATAGTGCTTTGGCAGTGATCATGTTTTAGCAATTCCCACTGCTTCACCTTCCCCCAGCTGCTTGGTCGTGTTCCCACACTATTTTCTTACTGTGCTTTAGTGGTTTTGAGATGACACAAGGGACTGGATCACTGATTTAAAAGGAAGAAAATTAATTCCAGCTCTCATCCATTCACTCCTTTGCTTCACAGTGCAGCCCTATAAGCACTGGTGGGAAGGCAGCTGAAGGGGTAATACGCAGATGAAAATGAGTACTCTCTGGCCCCTGTATCATGAAATCATGGCTTGAGCTTCGTTAGGATCTTCAGTTAGCTAAAAATTAGAAACGAAAGCTTGCGTCAGTGTTCTACAGACATCTTTGTCGCAGTTTCCTGAGTAAAGGGTTCAAGTACTAAAGCCAAAAGACATTTTTACTGAAAAATAGAGGGTTAAACGGGACTCCCGGGAGAGGTGGGGTTACCTGAGCATTGTCAAAAATACTGCAGCAGATCCCCATGGAGATAACGAATAGTATTGGCACTGCTCAAATGAAGGTATCTGTGTAGGTTTCTGTGTGTATATTAACAGGCTTAGAACAGCAGCAAAGTTTACAAAGAATTTGAGTTTGAAACTCACAGTCTAGGTGAGGTAGGTCTGCCCTGAAAACATCTGAAAAGTAACATTTAAAAACCAGCCTGGCTTCTTTCTATTCCCTCCCTGCTCTCTTCATTCTGTTCTCCCCCAGGCTTGGGGATATTTTTTCCCCTCTGTAGGTCAGGCAACTGGTGCTTTTCCAGGCACTCTGGCAGATCTTCATGTTCTTCACGCAGTTCTCTTCAGCTAATAAACACATATATTTTCTCCAACTCTTCTGCTGTGGGTTTGTGTTTTTTTTTTTTAATTCTGCTGTTTTTTTCCTAGTTTCTTTTACTTGTTACTCCCTTTTCTTTTTTTTTTTACACATATGCATTGTTTCTATGTTCTCTAACCTTTCCTAGTTTATTTTGTCTTTGACTCCTGGAAGACTGAACAAATATAGACAGGAACACTTTGCAGGATGCCCTATCTTTACTCCTCTATTTTGTGACCTGTTACCTCTTCATATTCTCCCAGTTCTCTTCCAACTTCACTCACTGTGCAACCTTTACTGCAAGGTATTCTTGTAAACCTTTACTGACTAGTCTTAGTCCCCTTAGTGCGTGGTATAAAACCTTACTGGTGGGAGGTAGTTTCACTTTTCCTCTCCCTGCCGTTTCCTTTGTGTTGAATCTGGTGATCTTACGGCTGCTGCCAGGTGAAATGAGTCACTGGGGTGATCAAAAAAAAACCAACCAAAAAGCAACCCAAAACCAAACAACAACTAATTAAAGAACCTCTCAAAATTTTTCTTCACCAGCTCATTGAAATGACTATATATTCAGCTACATTACTCCTAGATTTGGTGTAAGGGAGTGGTTTTGGGGTGGGAATGGGACTGACCTTCCAGCAGTCTGAAATTGCTTCCAGCTTGATGTAACATCACGAGTTTTACCTCTTGCTCATAGACCTTCTGTTCATTTATCCAGGCCCATTGCTGTATCTTCCCTCTAGGCTATGATCCCACAATCCTCTTTTTGACAGCAGTGACGGCTGGAGTATTCTCTGCTGCTTTCCTTTTTTTCCCTTTATTTTAATTTTTGTTGGCTAGATCACAGAATCACAGAATCACAAGGGTTGGAAGGGACCTCGAAAGATCATCTAGTCCAACCCCCCCTGCCAAGGCAGGGCCACCTAGAGCACATCACTCAGGAACGTGTCCAGTCGGGTTTTGAATGTCTCCAGAGAAGGAGACTCCACAACCTCTCTGGGCAGCCTGTTCCAGTGCTCTGTCACCCTCACAGTGACAAAGTTTTTCCTTACATTAACTCGGAACCTCCTATGCTCCAATTTGCACCCGTTGCCCCTTGTCCTATCGCTTAGTGAGGCCGAGAAGAGCCTGAAAAGTAATCAATATCAGTTAGATTCCTGTCCAGTTCACTGCATGACTGCACAGACATTCATGGTGGTACAGCAGTGGTTGTGTCAAGACTGTGAGAGGACTAGGAAGCAGTAATAGCGACTGTTTAAGGGAGCTGCATGAATATGTGGGTACAGATAGCCTAAGTCTTCTCTTGTTTTTCTTTCTGTTTTTCTCTTCTTTCCCTGGTGATTGTTTTACTCCAGTCCCTTTCCTTCATGTCCGTCCTCTTCTGCCATATGGAACCACACAGCTTCTCCACTGCTCGTTCTGTAGAACACTGCTGCCTATGCTATGGCACACCACCAGTCTTTATCTCTGATACCTTCTTCTTGTGCTCACTGAATCGCATGTCTTCATCACACTGAGGTCTTCTCCTGTGGAAATTTAGTTTTGTTCATTAATCGGTGACAGAAGATGTAGGCCTATTCTGGACACTTGGTAAACTCAGCACTGAACTTGAGGAAACACTGCTAAGGAAAATTTAAAAAGCTAACCATGATACCACTAGTCTATTTCACAGATGCCATCTCAGTAAACCAGCTAGAAAAGGAGAGGCTGCTTATTGTTAAGTTTTTTTGCTTGATGATTGGCCCCTGAAATTAAATATCCAGCTAGCGTGAAAAAATATTCCTTGGAAAGTCATGTGCTATATTTTCTGAGGTTAGAAAAACAACTGTGCAGCTGTGTACATCTAATAGGCCACAAAATGGAGGAAGCTGAGCCAACCTAAAATTACTCCTGAGTCACAGCACATGAGGGTGGAGTGACAACAATTCGTGTCTTGAAAACAAAGGCCTGTGGCAGGTTGCTGGCTACAGTGGGTCAGAGACATGATAAATCAGTATGTGAGTATTCAAACAAGCCATGAATGGGAGGTAGAGGAGAAGAATGCCTTCTCTGCCTTCACATTCTGGTAAAAGACTTCCTAGTAACTAGTTTATCCTGATTTTCTATTCAGAAGAACACACAAGATTTCCTAATCCTAACAAGACCTCATTGATTAATTATAATGATGAAATAGCACTTAATTTCTAAGTGGTGTTAATGCATTGCTTTTTCATAAGGATAAATATCCTTTACAATGCCTTTTGCCCCTTTAATGATCAGCAATGCTCTTTAAAGCTCTTCACACTTCTTCTGTCAAGGTTAACTGAATGTGTTATCAATTGCCACCGCCTTGCTTCTGGCACAGCCTCTTTTTCCTCCTTGATCATGACAACAATCTACAAAGTTGTGGATGTCTGCAAGTCACTGACAGTGCTGTCCCAAGCTGAGCATGCCTTATTCCTGCCCAAATCTCAGCCCTGCTATTTCACCTTAATCTCCCTTGACCTTTCAGTATCATCTGACAGTGCAAGTCATTCCATCATTTCTAAAATCAAGACTTCATTTTGGCTTTTTTTTTTTTTTTTTTGTCTGACATGCCTTCTAATTTTTGGTTGTTTCTTTTAAAGCAGCTGATTCTTGTTAATCAGCTTTTGATCAGGATCTTCGATACATCCCCCCAAGCCCTCACAGCTGTGAGTCCTTTCTCTAGTTCTCTTTCCCATGAACTTGGCATTGAGTTGTATATTATTCTGGTGATTCATGGCTCTCCATCTCTATTGCTGGCCTGTCTTTCCACACCCAGTTAAAATCAGTACCTTTTTGCCACCTCCTTGAGGGCAGCTACCACAGCTTACACTTCGTACAGTACATTCAGGTCCTGTTTTTTCTTTCATAAACCTCTCTTTCTCCCTCTTTTTACTGTGAACACCATGCTACCTTTCCAGTCATTTGTCTTTGACTACTGCTTGCAGTGTAGCAGTTTCTCTGGATCTATACATGAAGATGTGTCTACATTATCTTTTTTCTCCCTACATGTCTAATAGAAGATTCAGCCTGGTTGACTGTCTCAGTGCCCTGTCACTTCTCACCTTTGCTATTACCAACTTCCCTCTGACTCCTGTGACTTCCAGTGCGTTCTCTGAAAGCTCATTCAGAATTGCACTGTGAGGATTATCTTCCTTGCTGACATAATGTCTATGTCTCTCTTCTGGTTTTCCATTTCATCAGCATCAAAGGCAAACTCATTGTCCTCTTCAAAGTTTCTGATCAATTGACTCTGTACTGAATCAGCTTTATTGTCACATTGAGCATCAGCCCTCATGTCCTCTCTGTCAGTAATACTAGTCTTCACTGTCTCATTAGTGTATTTCTCACACAGTCACCTTTGGCCTTTTTACAAAATACCTCCTCCTTTGCTGGAAGTTCCTCACAAACTTTAAAGGAATTAGTTCATGCTGTTACCTCACCCAAGACTTATTTCTGCATTGTTGCTTAGAGCTGTTGCCCAGAGCATGTGAAATACAGTTGTTGTGCTCTGTACCCTTCATTCTCTTCACCAGTGCTATTTACCCAGTTTCTTCTCCTTATATTTTAGCAAACCTATAAACATTAGACTTCCTTTTATTACAAATACTTACGCAGTTGTTATCAAAGCCTTACAGTTGCCAAACTGTTGTCTGCTGAAAACCATCTTATGTAGTCTGCAGTCTCACGTTGCTTGAGTAAAAGTTTCATTCAAGTTTTGGCTAAATGATGTATAATATTATGTGAGGCATTTTAATAACATTGTAACAATGTCAACACACATTATGAAACCTTCATATACACCTACAGCATTATGAAACTTTTGTGGTCTTCAATGGCTTTCCACATGTTGAAACACCAACCTGAAAAGCACACAAGACAGTTACCTATCTGAGAGAGCAGATATCTAATATACAGGTTAAGGTGTGGCTTCTGAAATATGTAGGTGTTTGAGTATCTTCGCAAATGCTCTATGCTTACCTAGAGAACTGATAGCATTAGTTGTGCTGTCAGAATACAGAGTATGCTGTCTTTGAGCTACAGTTTTCTGTAGCAACAAATGCAAGGAGAACACCATCTTCATGGTACTGTCCTCCCATGTTTTTTTTTTAATCCTAAAACTGCTCTTTAACAGGATACCAGAAGGGACTGATCCATTAAGTGGTTCCTTCCCCTGTTTATTTCCTAGACTTAAGTTCAGTAAACAAAAAAAACAAAAAAACAAAACAAAAAAAAAGAGAGAGAGAGAGAAAGAAGGGGAAAAAATCAACTACCTATGCCTAATTGTACAACAAACATTTAGTGAAAGTTGTCAAAAATGAGAACCACTTTCTCTTTTGAATGCCATTGTTATTGTTTGAATTATTTCTTCTCTACTCTCTGTATTCTGATGATAATAATTCTCCAAGTGGTAGGATTCGCCTGTGATGGTAGTGCTTGCCTTGAGAAACACATACACGATTGAAGTGCCTGAACTGTTCACTGTAACACTAATTCCAATTACTGCTGCAGTAGAACCATCCTCTTTGGAAATGCATTTGTCAAATGACACTGCTGCTACTGCTGCCTCTTGTCGCTGTCACCATTTATGTGTTCATACCCCCCCCCCCCCCCGGTATTTAAAAGTTACTGCTTCAATGAAAAAAGTCAATAGGGCATCAGAGGAAATGTACTTGCAGAAGCAAGCAGCACTTCACAGCAGCATAAATTTGCACGAATGCAGATGGTAACACGCACACATAGCTGGGGACCAGCTGAGGCAAGGAGGCACCTCAGGAGATTGCCTGATCCAAGCCCCTGCTCTGAGCAGGTTGCTCAGGGTCGTGTCCACCTGGGTTTTGTGTATCTCCAAGGTTGGAGACCTCACAGTCTCTCTGGGCATCCTCTTTCAGTAGTCAAACACCCTCACAGTGGAAAGATTTTCCTTGTGTTTTCATAGAATTTCCTGTATTCCACTTAGTACCCAATGCCTCGTCTTGTCACTGGATACCACTGTGAAGAGCTTGGCTTTCTCTTCTTTTCTTCCCCCATCAGGTTTTTATACACATTGATAAGATCCCTCTGACCTTCCCTGCTCCAAGTTGAGCAGTTCCAGCTCTCTCAGTGTCTCCTCCTAGGACAGATGCCTTCAGTCATTGTGGCACTCTGCTGGAGTGTCTCCAGTGACTCTGTATCTTTCTTGTACTGGAGAGCCTGGCACTGGACACAGCACTCCAGGTGTGTCTCACCACTGTTGAGCAGAGGCAAAAGATCACCTCCCTTGACCTGTTGGCAACACTCTGCCTAATACAGCTCAAGTGGCTGTTGACTGCCATTACTGCAAGGGCACATTGCTAGATTATGTCCCACTTTTTGCCCACCAGAAACATCAGATCCTTTTGTACAAAGCTGCTTCCCTGCAGCTCCCAGTTGGCTCCCAGCTTGTGCTGGTGCATGGGGTTATTCCTCCTGAGGTGCAGGACTTTGCACTTCTCTGTTGAACTTCTTGAGGTTCCTATCAGCCCATTTCTCCAGCCTGTTGAGGACCATCTGAATGGTAGCACAACCCTCTCGTGTCTCAGCCCCATCTCCCGGTTTTGTGCCGACTGCAGATGGGCTGAAGACACACTCTGTCCCATCATCCACGTAGCTAATGAAGATATTAAATAGTATTGGCTCTTCATCAACCCCTGGGGCACACCATTAAGGATTGGTTTCCAGCTAAACTTCATGCTGCTGATCACAACTTTTTGAGCTCAGTTCTGCCAGTTTTCAGTCTACCTCACATACTTCTATCTACTCCATATTTCATCAGTTTCTCTAAAAAGATGTTATCAAAGACAGTGTTGAAAGCCTCGTTAAAGTCAGGCTAACATCACTGCTTTTCCTTCATCCACTGAACTACTTATTTTATTGAAGAAGGCTCTCAGGTTGGTGAGGCATGATTCTCCCTTCATAAATCCTTGCTGGTACTAGTCATCTTCTTGTCCTCCATGTGTTTGGAAAACATTTTCAGGATTATTTGTCCCATCATGTTCCTAGGGATCAAGGTGAAGCTGATGGCCCTGTAGTTCTCTTCATGCTCCTGGTCCTTCTTGAAGATAGGGGTGGCATTTGCTTTCTTCTAGTCCTTAGAAATGTCTCCTGATTGCCACAGATGATTGAGTGGCCTCACAGTGACATTGGCCAGATCCCTCAGCAATCATGGGTGGATCTCATCAGATTACAAGGTTCTGGGTATGTCCGGGTTGTTTATGTGCCTCCTAACCTGATTCTGCTCCACTGAGGGTTAAGTCCTTCTTGCTCCAGACTTTCCCGCTAGTCTCCTGGGCCTGGGATTCCTGCAGGCTGGTCTCTACTAATAGTCAAAGGCATTGCATACTGTGGCCTTTTCCATGTCCTTTGTCACCAGTTCACCCATCCTGTTAAGCAGTGGGCCCACATTTTCCCTGGTCTTCTTTTGGCTGCTGATGTGCCTACAGAAACTCTTCTTGTTGCCGTTCTCATCCTTCACCAGATTCAACCCCAGATTGTTGTTGGGTTTCCTAAACCCATCCCTGAACATGCTAGATTTCTGACTATCTTATTGATTCAATTCATCAGCCTTTCAGAATTGCAGGCGGTGCCCCATGCAGCTGCCCAGTATACATGTTGTCTCTATTAAACTTAATGAGAAGTAAAGGCTGTGTTTACTTGTGTCTTTTTACTTAATTAAAATTAAAATGACACATCACTCTACGTACAGGCTGAGCCTTAATCTCCAAAGAATGTCAGTTAGTATTAGGCTCATTGTTGACAGTGGCCTAGTTTCCATTGATGGATTAATTAAAAGTTTTAGTCAGCAAAGTCAGGAAAAAGTAGTGACTGATAGTCCTGAACTGAAATGAGAGGAAAAAAAAGCTCAAACCCAACCTGTTTTGATTTTGCATCCATGTACATGAAAACAGCACAGCAGGATTGGAGAACTAATCCCATTTCAAATCAGATGCCTGCTGGTTCTATTTAATGAGCATTATGTCTGTTTCTTTTTTTAACCCTAAAATATCTTAATACTTAAAACAGCATTCTGATTATTTTTTTTTATTATTTTATTTTGTGTGTGTGTGTGTGTGTGTGTGTGTATGTAGCTACAGAAATCTAGATTCATCTGAATCATTTTGGGGGATGTCTCTGTTTGTCTCTCTGCTGAGATGTCACAGTTAGGTGCCTGACATGATGATATGAATGGTGGACTTGACCATCATTTCCATTTTACAGAATGAAGGGCTCTACAGTAAGATCAAACGAGAATGTATGATATGGAAAGAAAACTTAGTGGTCACCCTTTCCCTTGAAGCTCTGAGAGCAATGTCTGACAGTCATGTGGGAAGAGGTTTGCTGGCATCACCATGACTATCATAGCCTCAGGGAAGAGACAGCAGACGCCAGGGATGCTGAGGTCCCTGCTCTCCCTGCCTTTGCTCCACAGAGTTCTCCAAAGCAGAGAAGGAGCTGTGGTTGCCACATGCATGCCTGTCTCTTCAAGTAGCTGTGTGATCCAGGAGTAGAAAACCTGTGTTACATAGTCTTGCCCTCCTAATCAAATTAATATTTGATTTGCCTCTCAGAAGCAGTAACAGACACCTACTGCTCTCCTTGTCATTTTGAGTGTCATATGGATGCAGCCTTTTTGAAGTGACGGCTGCTAAATTTGTCCTTCAACACAAGCCATAGGCTTTTGTTGAACAGATTTTTATTTGTTGAGCCAACACTCAGAATAGGTATGTCTGATGAAGTGCAAACCAAACTACTGAAGAAAACAAAAGATACCTCAGGTTAGGAAGTTCAGAAACATTTATTTTAATAATTTAGCCTGTAGCGGTGCTTACACTTCTTGAACAGCTCTGAGAACACTTTTGGGAGGTAAGAAAAGCCTCAACGCAGAAAACTACACCTGCTTGTCTTGTCACATCACAGACAGATTTCTGAAATAAAATTAAATGAATTTCCCTTATTTCTCTCATTGTGCTTTTGATCTATTCAGGAAAGGTACTTGCTTCTATAGCTGTACCAAGGATGGATTGCTAACTACCGTGTTTGCTGCCAAACTGCACGCCGAACTTCATTCATATGGAGATACCCAGAAAATGGAATTAGCACAAAGTTCTGTGAGCATTGGTGCTAATGAAATTTCCAACAGATTTGTACCTTGTGAGTACTCCGGTGTGTAGGAAGGAATAAAGTCATGTGGAAGATTGTCTTGGGGTTGAGATATTTAAAACATCTCTCTCCTCACACATCTCTAGTCCCTAATAAATGTTTTATACTCTCACAGTGCACTTTTTTCCTGTGTGTAGGGACACTATTAAGATCTCTCCACCCTACGTGCCTACGGTAATTTAATTTGCAAAAAAATGTTGAGACTTTTGTCTCTCTGTCATATATGGCTTAGTCTGATAGCAAATCTAAAAATTATTGGCAGAGGTTGAGGAGGATGAAGAGACAGATGCATTCTTTGAACAGACCACCATCGCTATTCACAAAAATGCGGTGAGGCACTCTGCTTTGGTGGTCCCCAGAAGGTAACCAGGAAACCACATGTATTCTGGAAACTTTCCCTGAAGAGCATTGGCTCTCATGGTAACAGATGATTTTTTTTTTACTTAACAGTTGTGTAATATAATTAAAATTAACAGTTGTGTGTTACAGATATGACATGAGGAATTAATGTGTTTCTGTACTATTAAATGTAAATAAATGATGATTATGTGAAATTAGAATGAAAATGAAAACAAAAAGTGGAAAAAGAAAAGTAGATTAAGAGTATAGTAAAAGTTGTGTTATTTAGTAAAGGAAAAATTTAATTCTAGTAAACAAATTACCCACTGGAACAGAAACCTGATCTAATTTATCCAAGTTCAGTGACACATCAGGAAGAAATGGGCATCTGCAGTTGAGAACCTCTGCATGAACTGTAGGTTTAAGGACAGTGGAAAACTTGGGGTTGTCCTTATATTGCCTTAATAATAGAAAAATGACTTAATTTATATAAAGTAATTGGATATGATTATACTATCTTAATATAAATATAAATAAGGTAAATTCACTCATGCCAGACTGGCTGCAAGTTTATTTGCTACTTGGCCTTCAGGCTGTTGCGTCTAACCTGTCTTGTGCCTGTGGGAAGCCTAAGCTCACATCTGTCTTGCACCTTGGATATTTACTGATACTACATCTTTTGCTTATCTCAGCTAATGCTCACTTGTCTTAGCCACTCTTACAAGCTATAGCACTATTCACATGCTCTCACTGATGGTTACCATACCCTATTTCTGATACTATATTAAAGACTATACTTAGGACTACTAAAACCATTAGAATTGGTAGATTTCCAGATGACATAAGTCCCACTTTTTTTGAGAAAATTTAAAAACAACCCCAAAACCCAAAATCCTAAAGCTAATATCATGTGTCCACTTAACCAATCAACAAACTTAACATTCTTGCATACCAAGTGATTTTGGAAGACAATGCATTAAAGCACAAACTATCTAGAATATGGGGAATAATACTCAGGTCATTGGAATCTGTTGTGGGTCATTCCCATTGTTTGTGACGGATCAGTTCTCTGTAGAGAACTCTCTAGAAAAGATGTTTGCAGTAGTCCAGCCTGACATCACGCATAGCCTGGGCTCGGGAATGAAATCCAGAAGTTCTTTTCTCAGGCACATGGATTGTTTAGTTGCTGTGGGCTTTAGAGAGACCAGCGATGTTTATTAAGATGGCCATTTTCCCATTATTATAGAGAATTATCTCTTAGTGAACAGGCCAACGGATAATCATCATCACTGTTAACAACATGCACATTATTTCTAGTCTAAAATGCCTATTTTTACCTTCTGGATATTTTTGGTGGATTCAGTGTATCAAAAATGATGATAATTTCACCCACCTGTACATGGAACCTCAGCAAAGGAGTTAAACTACAAAATCCCCGTGACTTTAATGGTGTTCAAATGTTGCTTGTCTTGTCATCATGACATACTTGCTGTGTTACAAACATTAACAGAAAACAATCAATAGTAGACAACCTACAAAAATTAATATTAACAATACTGGGGAGTCATTTTTCATTACCCCGTGAGAAAGGCCACGTCAGCAGAATGAGTGAGCGCCTATCGGCAATTCGATATCAATGCTTGCACGCAGTCCAGGGTAATGAAGAATTAGGTTTACATGATCCAATTCTATTGATTATCGATATTAGCTTGATATTAGTCTGATAGCTATATACTGATATTAGGGGAAATAGAAATATTTTTATGTAAAGTGTATTATTTAATGTACTTTATTGTGTAATGTGTGAAGCATGTAATAGTAATATATATGTAAAAATGTTATATTTATGCATAGGCAGTCATCAAAGATCAGTTTTCTGGAACTCAGCTGTATCACTATAGATGTATCAGTTGGAAAAATATTTTGGAGAATAGGAGCATCTGTTGTTTAAAGTTGTAAGCATTTCTATGGTGAGGAAAACTTTGATCTAAAGCCTTTTCTTAAACAGATCAAACTACTGCTGTGACGCAGCTTCTCCAAGCTGTCTTTTTAATGTTTGCCACCCAGCTCCACTTCTGTCAGCAGCAAAACTCCTCAAGTAAAGCCAACATGACTATGTCTATGCTAGGGTGAGATTTTCTGTTTCATTCTTCCTGGCCGGGGAGCAGCCAACTGAGAGCCATGTTTCTTCAAGTGCTGTCTCACCAATTGTCAAGGAAGGTGCAGAGTAAGCACCAAGTCCCTTCATGAAGCTACCACACTACAAAGCTCCCCATCTCTGCATTTTAAGACAGTAGCATAAAATTTTTTTCAGACATCAGGTATCATCCTAGTATTGCTTATTCTCTCTGCATCTACTATATTGTCATTAATTTTCTGTCTGTTTCAGAATTCCTAGGGAAAAAAAAAATTCCTTATTTCCCCAAAATGTCTTTATCTTAGATATCATCTAGAAATACGTTAATGTAGAACATGATAAAATGGGTAGAGACTTAATTAAAAAAATGTTACCTACATATACAGCTAGCTATCTATCTGAGGGAACGCCTGCAGTAACGATTACTTCAACGTCCTCTTCAGCCTAGACATCCTCAGCATCCTCTGCTGCTTTATTTGTTTAATCTTCAAGCCAGGGGAGCCTGATCATGTATACAAGCAGCCAAAAGAGTCCACTGAATAGCAGAATGTTTGCAGTAGTGTATTTGCAAAATACATGATGTCTTAATAACACCTGATGTCATGAACTTGTGACTTCTCCATTAAAGATCAGTTAAATAAGGTTAGCGCGTTCCACACTTCACCACACAACTGACAGCAGACCAGTTTTTCTATTTTTCATGCATTTCAGTCTTTGCACATTGCGATCAGTGACTCACACATGTGGCCAATCCAATGAAGATACTTATCATCATCTGAAATCATTGCTAATTTTCCATATAATTTGAATGATTCTTCCTTCTTCTGTGCAACAGCTTAAAAGGCAAACCATTTTGGGTGGATGAATCAGAAGCATAACAATTCTCTGTGTTATTATGATACATATTACAACATTCAGAAAAGAATAAAAGTTTGCAAATGCTGGGTTGTCATGATAATCAGAAGGCTTAAAGGTTGGTGGAACTACGGGAGATTTCTAGCTGTAGATGGATGTCAGGTAGAAAGTTGTATTTCAGTAAGGAAAAGCTGTACTGTACGGACTAGGGGAACCGAAAGGACAGGCACGCCACCGGAACAGCACAGTAGTGCTGACCTGCTTGAGCAGGCTGTACGGTAACTCGCATGCAGCTCTGGCTCTTTCAGTGAAACAGTGTGTGACCTCCCAGAGTGGCAAGTAATTTGAAAAGTAAAATGACCAGATGTCTCTTTTGGCAAAGCAACTGTTAACTTGTTAACTTTATCTGCAACCCGCAAGGCCACCTCTTACATCACAGTGATGCAATGTCCACTGATTGAAAGTCAGTTTTCTGCCAGCCAAGGACACCAGCTGCAGAAAGCAGACACAAATGTGTCTGGGGAGAGATATTTTAGTTATTTCTTCTTCTGGCTCCCTTACTTTTCCTGCCATCTCTCTCTGCTACTCTCTCTCTTTTCCTGTCTCCCACCTGCCCATACAGAAAAAAAATCATAAAGCATAGCTTTATTGTGAGGGAAAAAAAGTGGAATGATGTATGCTGGCCATATGGAATGGTCTTACTATGAGAAAGTATTTGAAATTTATTCCTTAGGATGTTTCTTGGCAAAGTAAACTAGTGAACGGGTGTGTCAAATAGCACTGCTGCTCTTGTTGAAGGGAAAGGTAACAACTGGCTTCATGAAATCTTGAGGACTGTGAACAAAATCTGAATGAAAATTCCCTGACTTTTCAGTGCAGGTTTACTTAGATGCTGTTTATATTTATAAGACATGCAGGACTCAGACCTAACTTTTCACAAGTCTTCCAGATGCTCTGACAGGTTTTATTATTTCTGGTTAGAGCTTCTTAAAAAAATCTAGTTCACTCATTTGCTATCCATCCTGATATATTTATCTAGGGCACATTCTTGTACAAGCTATAAAAAACTTAGCAGAAGAAGATTGTTGACCTGGAGATTTTCTGGATCTTTAGCATTTCGAAATCTATTTCGTAAGTAGAATCAAAATATTACTGAGTGAGGGAGAGGCCAAGGCACTGAGTTTTTCTTCTGAATTGCTCCAGGTTTTGCACATGGTGGGATCCAGGATGCAGCTGTTCGTGACTGCTCATGTTAGGAAAAGCCCCCAAGAGACATTAATGCCCAAATCTGGAGAGGACGGCCTGAATGAATAGAGGTAGGAGGAACCAAAAGTATTAGAACATAATTGGAATGACTAGTAAGATATAGCTGAAAGAAGGTGAAGATCACAGTTCGCTATTGGGAAATGACTTCTCCTGTCACGAGTATCCCAAATTTTGGTGCTGCCAGATACTCATACAGCCCATTGACATAAAACCTCATGAAGCCAATGGAAAGACTCCTATTTGTTTCGGTGGGTTTTGGCCCAAAGGCTAGCAATCTATTCGGTTGCTATCTCTCAGAGCTTTCTATATGCTTGTCGTGGTTTAGATATTTTATTTCCCAGTGCCTCTTCCCCTCCCCCCCCATGAGGAGGGGAAATTGGGAAAAGGAAACATGTACATTGAAATAGAACAGATTTAATAAAAGAGTAAAAGTCTTAATAACACCAATACCAGTATAAAATACCGAAGGCTGTGCTCAGCCGACACAGGGCTGGCGAGCTGCACCCTCCCAGCAGCGAGTGCTGGTGCCGCACACAGCGAGCAGCGCCGCGCCAGCGAGAACGCGCCAGTCACCGCACCCGGCAGGGCTGGGCTGGGGGCACAGAGTGGGGCTCAGGAGTGGGACGGCGGGCGAGACCCTCCAGGGGCGGCAGCCATCAAAGGGAGAGGCAGGTCCCAGAGAATCTCCTAATGCCCAGGGAGTGTGACGTTTATGGTAGGGAATACTTGTGTGGGCCAGCTCGGGGCAGATGACCTGGCTTTCCCCCTCCCAGCTTCTGCACCCGGCCAGCTCAGACCTGCTCAAGGCCTTGATCACTGTGGAAACCTGCATCCCATAGCTGGCCATCAGCCACATCAAAGTGTCTTATCAGCTTTGTTCTCACAGAATTAAGTGCTGCAGCCTGCTCTAAAATGCAGCTTTTCTGTGCAGAAAATTAGCTCTATGATGCTATCCCAGCACAACCAGGGCAATGCTCTGTCACTCGGATGTCTGGGAACTTTCTGTTTCTTGCTGCAAATCACTCAGCTTCTCAATCAGTGGGTTAATATAGAAAATTTGACCAAAGATGGAAAATTAAAATGTTTTTCTGTGTGAAACAGAAGGAATAGTGATATCCAAGACTGTTTTAGCAGGCACAACTCTGATTCGTATGTCACCTAAGCTTTGGAAAGCTCCAGATCTTCTTCCACATCTCAATAGTGTTACTCTGGCTCATCTTCACAATTCAGAGTATGAGTGAGGCTTGTGAGTATCTCAGTTTTAGGCTTTTTCTCATCTAGTAACTACACTTTACCTCTTTATTTTATTTAGGCTTGTTACAGAACTTGTCACCTGATGATGAAGTTCAGCAAGGGTAGTGTTAACATCAAGGGGAGCCTGCCTGACTTGTGTGCTGATGTTAATGAAGCTGTGAATTGTGTCATATTAGCCTCATTTGCTTCCCATATGCTCACTCTCATTTTCCCCTTAGAAGCTGCAACTCCACTTTTCATCTTCATTTGTATGCCCAAAATGCAGCCAGCTTAATTACCAATTATAACCTTACTCATTTAAAAGCTAAATCAACTGGAAACAACGCTAAAAAGTGTCTCCCTTGAGGAGAACTAAAGACTTAGTGTTCATTTTCTTCACATATTTTGATTAGTATAAAGCACTGTGTAACTTACAAGTTAATCTCCCCAAATGATGTTAATTTTAGATTGAGATGACACATGCATACTCATGGGATGACAGTCAGAGCAACCTGCCTTCTCTTCCTCCTTCAACTCTGACTTGCTGCACAAAAATATTTCTCCCTGGGAAACTGATAATTAAGCACAATAGCACCCAGCTCTGCCAACAGCTTTTTATTTATGTCCACCTTTTCTTGCTTTATTCCTTAACTGCCTGACCTGTGCTATTTCCTTGAGTTTGGAAGTCCCTCATGGGTTTTTTCTAAATGCAATTTATTCCATCTTAGGAAATGAGAACTCCAGAAACTTCCAGGTAGGTTTCACAGGACCCTGTCAAGCAATAGCAGGCATAATAGCTGTTGGGCTTGATGTACTAGTGATCACCACAAAACATCCCTCCAATCAATACTGTAAAACTCCCAGACTCTTCAGCTGCTGAGTGAATTTGCAGTTCCTAGTGACAATCTCCATTGCTGCAATAAAGGCCTGAGTAACTGTAAGAAAAGACACCTAGATTTGTAGAGCTGCCATTATTATTTGTGGAATATTTGCATGCTATAGTTCATCAACTCTTTATGTGTAACGTTCCACCCTGTCTTTGTGGGAGATGCAAAATGTTTTCAAAGTGTTCTTTTTTACCAGTCAAAAAGTTTAAAGTATTGAATTTTTTATTTTTAATTTTTTTAAATAACCCAGTGCAACTAAGAGAAAATATGACAAATCTTTGGAAATGAGTGAAATACTTGCACGGTGATGAACTCAGTGCATTTACATTGCCTGTAGCTGAAGTGTGAGCAGAACCCAAGGCTGAATGTGGTTGTTGTGTGCCCCACACATGCACAGCACCCCACAGTCTCCATGCAGAGCCACCTGTACCCACCCCTCATCTTCTTTTGAGAATGAAAGGCTCTACCCTGCTTCCATTCTGGGAAAAAATGAACAGAGCATTCACAGCTCCCTCATCTTGCACAGTTCAGAAAGGTTTTAGCCTGACTTAGCCGAGAAGTCCCAGTTACACTTCCCCTTTCATACACCTAGAAATTACTAAACTCATAGTTAGATGAATATGCTACTCTGCATTTAACAGTTTCTTTCATTATTTGACCTATGAGTGTTTTATGGACCACCCATCTAGCTGTGATGGATAATATTCTGATCCTAGTAAAATAAACAAAAATGTTGCCAGTATTCCAGGCAGAACAAGGATTTTGCCCTATATGTCTCTCTTCCTACTAATGATACTGTCCTTTCTTAGAAAGTATGAAGGTAAGCTTTTGTTCTGTTCAGCTTGCACTAGGAAGGCCTGGAGGGATATGATTGCTCTTTTTTAGTACTGTGAACAGATGAATGTCATGGAAAAGGCTCAAGCACTCAAAAATGGTGGTTATATTAAAACAAATGTATATAAACTGCCACAGTGCATTTTGGCTTGAAACCTAGCATAATGTTTCTAATAATCGGAAAAAATACGTTACATAAAGCAGTGTGACGAGAAACATAGACAGTTTTCAGATGTGAATTTCACAGGTTTATGGAAGAAATTGTGTAAATATCCATGAGAGCCGGCTGTTGGATTCAGTGACTGAAGTTTTCCATTCTTGTCTTTTTTCTGATGTCGTTTGTCCTTAACATCATCGTGTCATACACATACGCAAACACACAAAAGGAGATGAAGCTACGGTGCAAGCAGTCTATGTTTCCCTTTTACCGGTTTTTCACATTTCAGCCTCCCTTTTCTCACACCACCTGACATTGATCTTTATTTCCCAGTTCCTGAGATGTATGTGATACTGCTTTTTCTTTAAGCTGAAGGGCAGGCTCACAAATCCTGATGAAGAACATGAGTGCACTGTACTGGTTGAAAAACTGGCAGGCAAGAAAAGAAAACTTTGAACTTTTGAAGGTACCTAGATGGGGATTTTTCTATGAAGAGCTATGTAGTGGCTTTAAATGTTGGTTTTGAGGGAATTTCCACTCTCGCAGTTACCAAATGAGCTTACTCTTGGGAAGAGCTGGTGCTTTTGAAAGCACTACGGGAGAAGCTCACATGTATGCACCGCTTGCATCGCACTGGTGACAGTGGCGTGGTTCACTAGACGTCTTCTGGGCTTCTATTTTTAGCTTGGGGGAGGAAGCACGGTGAGCTGTGCCATGAAGTTCAGCACACAGTGTTTCAATATGCTTCAAAATAGCACGTTTCAGGGGTTTTGCAGCAACACTGGCATTACTCTCACCCTTGCCTAGTGAGGTGCAATATAAGCGCGGATCGTCTTAATGCCTACTGATTTCTGTGAGCTTTCTACTTCGTGATACTCAGCACCTTGTATGAGGATTACATTCTGAAAGCACAGCAGCAGGTGTGTCCCTGAGTTTAGCTGCTCTATTTATAGTGTTTTCCTGTAAGCGTAACACTAATTGTCATTCACACTGTCTTCCTCCAATTCTGCATGGCACCAGGCTGGGGACATAATAAACATTCTTTTATGAACATGGCCTTCTTGGAGAAATAAAAATTAATTGCCTAAACAACATCACATGTAATTAAACAAAAAAAAAAATATTATGAAGGAACTTTAATGCTTACAACATCGGGAAATTCTGAGATTAATTTTAATATAGCAATACATTTTATTTATTAACTTTTGCTTTAAAGTGATAAATTTATATCAAATTGCCTATGAAAATTATGTACAAATTCAGCAAGACAGATTTTATGCATAATATAGTGAATAAAAATTAGAGCACAGGAGAAGCAATTACTGCATTTCAAAATTGATCATTAACTTGCAGTTAACTATCAGTCATTGGTAGAGTAAGTTACAAGAGTAGATAAACCAACGTGATCGTTTATTTTTTTCTGAGGCTGGTGAAGTGCAGACTGTGGTAAATGGTTTAGAGGCAAAGACCTGGAGCAAGACACAAGAAACCCCAAATCTTATTTAAATTTGTGTTTTGTGTACGAGATATCTTAACAAGCATGTGTCTTTTGATACTCGTGTGCAAAATAAAAGCTTGTGGACCCCTGGAAGCAGTCATGGTCATCATGCGCTGTGCTTCAGTTATGCATCAGGCACAGATGGCTGGGGGAAAGTCTGCAGAAAACAGCTCAGCTCAAAACAGGAAATCTGTGCACGGGCCACGTCCTTGCCCTCTGAGGAATCTTTACACCACCTCAGCACTGTGAAAAAAAGGCTTAATGAAACTGAAGATCGGGTCTGTTTTTTTTCAAATCCTGTTTGCTGCTTAAGGAGAATGATATTCTATCAGTTTAGACTAAGGTGATATTTTGAAGACTTTCTTCACAGCAAAGCCATAGAAACATAATCTCTTGTTTTAGATAAAAGCTTAGATTTTGGAGTACAACTTTCTAAGAGGGAATAAAGACTGCAACTAATTTTACTGCAGCTAAATTAGAGAAAACGTGAGGCTCTGTCTTTTAAAACAAAGCCTCACTCCATTTTTCCCTGTAGTGGTGACATAACATTTACATTTCCACAGATAATGAACTAGATCTTGCCAGCAGACCAGCCCCACAGGGGACTCATTCCCAAAGCTTAAGTATTATTTTTCTTTCCATCTGCTCCACATGGAGCTTGAGGTAATCTATTCTTAATGTTTTACAAGGATCACTATTTCTTGAAAGCAAATGCACTCTTCATTTTCTTCTTTAAACAAAAACATCTAATTACTACCTGTCATGGCTTCTTTGCTGCAGTTGCCATTGCTGCTTTTAATTGGTAATTCACCAGTTTTGGAGATGAGGTTTTAGGGCCCATAAAACCACAGGGAGTTAACTCTCAGCCTAAATGGACCTTCTGAGGATATGGGAAGCCTCAGCGATGTTACCCACATCTGACAAAGGCCATGGAAAGCAATCTCCATTAACTATTTTTTAAATAGTTTCACAGTCTGTTGCTCCTTCTCATAACTACGTTTATTTCCTATTGGTTCTTAAGTACATACCAGGTAGGAAATTAAATAAATGCCAAGGAAATACACAGCTCCTTTCTGACAGGGATCTCTCCCAGACCAGTTCCTTTGCCCTCATCTACCTAAAGTGTTTATACAGCTGCCTTAGTCTTTGCAAAGGATTAGCATAAAAATCCGTATTAAGGGCCAACAGATCTGTCTTCCAATTATGGAAATGGGATCAGTAGGAAATTAATAGCATGCAATTGCAATTCCCTCCTGATTGAAAGGTCTCCTCAAGGACTGAGCTTCTGAAGAGCTTTTTGGCCGTGGTTCTTCCTCAGGGGGTTGATGGTTGGTCATGCCTCCTCTTTTAATACCCACCTGGCAGCACCATAGGTGCTGTACCATGCCCTGTGTGAAAGGAAAGATCCCGTTGCCCGGAGTGGAGCAGCAATCAGCCAGCGAGTGCAGTGGGTCAGCAGCAGAAGGTCTACAAGCAGCTCAGGCAGTGGCAGCTCCAGCTGGCAGCCAGTTATTCCTTAGGTGGCTGGGTGGGAAAAAAGCCGGGCTCACTGGCCCAGGCTGATGGCAGGGGAGTTTATGGACACCAGTGCAGTGGAACAGGAAAGTTGATTGCTGTTTCATCTGACTTCGTGCACCCCAAGACATGTTTACAGCATGATCATCTGATATGCAAGGTCTTATGTACTGGAGTATTTCCCTGTATTTCAAAACACCTCTAGGCACACCTGAGTCCCCGCAGCCTTTCCTGGGCTGCAGTAGCCTGCCTGCGGTCCTAAAGCAAGGCAGGGACAGCTCATGGCTTTTCCTGCTGTCTCTTCCCTGGGCATTCTGCATCCGTATGTACTGCGGGCCCTTTGTCAGACTTGGACATGGCCCGTGTGGTCTGAGCTGTACCTGAACAGCTAAAAAAAGTCAGATCTAGGAAGTTAGCCTGGGTGGGTGAGTGAAGGTGGTTCGCTCAGTGAGATCTGTGGTTCCCAAGAGAAGCCTCTGATGTTGCACGGCACCTGTGTGAAACCAGGGAGCAGCAACTGCAGATGAAACCAGAGGAGCGTAGCTGACTGGGCATCACCGAACCCACAAACAATAGATGTAAGGAAAAGTGAGAAGAAGGGTTGCAGTGATTTTTCTTGCTGTCCTACATCTCATTGCTGTGCCTCTGAGTCCTCCGCTGGACATTGCTTTCTGTTTTGTACTTGGTCTGGCTTCCTACCTGTGCCAGCATTTTAAATGCTTTTTTCCACTGCAAGGCACTTACCAATGAAAGATATATAGAACTATGGTAAAGAAAACAGGTAGTTCACAAAGGAAATTAATTACTTCTCTTTCTCTATGTTACCTTGCTTTTTTAAAGAAAAAAGGTTTCAGTGGCTGTAACTGCAGTCTAATAGCTTGGTAAAAACACTGGTTGCTAGTAACCGCCCACAGGATTTGTGCCAGTTTTGCAAGACCTCAGGACGAAGGCTTGTCAGATTTGTTTTGTTTAAAACTTGTCTTGGCCGCCTGGGACTTTGTCTTCGCATGTTTTAGATGTAACAGCAATCTTTCTAATCACCAGGTGGCTATGCCTATGTTTTTTGTCTTCGGTTATCTTTGTATGGCATGACTGTAACTTGATGTAGATAGTAGTCACAAGCAGTTCTTCCGCACAGAACAAGATATTTACAACTAACACAAAGACACAGTGTAGGGAAACACAGCGCTGGTACGGCAGCAGAGGCCTTGAGAAGTGGAGCACAGGAGGCTGCTTAGAGGGGCACAGGCGTGGGTTGGTCAGAGATGGGATGCAGGGTGGCCCTGGAGTCCCTGCGGCTGTACACAGCTCATCCACGGTCCATTACAAAAATGCACATCTGGAACTGAACAAAACTGTTTTTAGGGTAGTGAAAACCACAAAGAACAAGTGTCAAAGCTATGTAAAACATGCCGACGTAGTAAACTGAGATGTAACATGAACTGCACACCAATGAAGAAAAAGCAAGGTTTGAAAGTCTGTTAGCAAACATATAAAAATGACCTGAAGCAGATCCTAAGGGGAGGAAGAAGATACCATCAACAGCAAACTCCTGGTGAAGGAGTCAGGATGCTGATGACTCACCGTACCCCTCCACCCAGACTGAAATCACTGACCTTGGGAATCAGAGGGGCAATGCCAGGGTAGCACAACACCAGGGGAAAAAAAGAAGAGGTAGATTTTAAAATTATATCTTTTTAACTGTATTACATTATCACCATCATTATCATCAAGTAACTTCTGAACCTACTAGCTGGGACCAAATTGAATAGAATCATAGAATCATAGAATCATTAAAGTTGGAAGAGACCTCCAGGATCATCTAGTCCAACCGTCCCCCTCCCGTCCAACCTATTACCCACCAAACCATGTCCCTAAGTACCACATCCAACCTTTCTTTAAACACCCCCAGGGATGGTGACTCCACCACCTCCCTGGGCAACCTGTTCCAATGCCGACCACCCTTTCCGAGAAGAAATTTCTCCTCATAGAATAGAA
>VWZZ01001889.1:264694-329431 GCA_013399095.1 Psophia crepitans
CGGGCGGGGCGGCCGCGGCGCCCGCAGGAGGGCAGCAGCACCCCGCGTTTGGCTGCAGCGCCGGCACCCGCCTCCCTGCGGGAAGAGAAACCGAACAAAGGCTCCTCTCTGATCCCCGGTATCTGGAAAATCTGAGCCAGGCCCCCCTTTTTTTTTAAAGAATTCTGCTAGGGGTGCGTAACCTTTGCGTGCAAACCCGCCGTGCGGTTCTGACAGTGCCGGCCCGTCACGGACTCAGAGGATGGGGTTGGTGTAGGTTCCCTTGCGTTCATAAACCGGGGACGTCTGGATATGGGGTTCCCCACGCGTAAAGCTCACACGTTGCTGAAAAGTCCGGTACCCAGGCGGGCACCCTCGGGGAAATCTCTTCCCATGTGTCTCTAACGTTGTTAGAGTCAAAAATTTGAGAACGTGTTAAACGTTGTGCTTCAGCGACTAAAGGAACGCTGAATCGACAGAAACAGTGAGGATATACATGTGAAGGGATGATATGTATATAAGGCCACAAGCACGGACCTACTTTGTTAGCCCTGCTTCCCCCCAAAACGCCCGATGCTGATCTCTGCCAGGAATGGGTTTCTTCATCAGGCAGATGTGAGCTCTGATCCCTTGGGGCAAGCTCAGCACCCCGGTCCCAAGCCCGTT
Organism: Psophia crepitans; assembly: GCA_013399095.1. Classification (NCBI taxonomy): domain Eukaryota; kingdom Metazoa; phylum Chordata; class Aves; order Gruiformes; family Psophiidae; genus Psophia; species Psophia crepitans. Next base: position 265,340 of record VWZZ01001889.1, read on the forward strand.
TTACAGACTGATTTACAATGCCGCTGTAGCTTACGGAAGAAGTGAGACAGCCCATAGGAATCAGCCTGGAGTTTCTAGAGAGCTTCATACCTGTGCCAGGTGAAAAGGAAGGACTTCCCTAAAGTATGGGTCATATTCCAGGGGGCTCAGATTGTTTCTGCCTGGACAGGACTGACCAAACGGAGAGGGCCCGGGGGGCTTTGCTTTTCTTTGTTCACATTCACTTCCTCCCCTTTGAACTACCAGGTCATCCTTGCTAGAGCTTCAGCCAGTGCCAGCAGTAAAATGCTGGGCTTTAGGACAATAATCATATTTGAAAAACTGAGTTCCTTCCTCCTCCTCCTTTTCTTTTTTCTTTCTTTTTTTTTTCTTTAAGTGCACATACGCTAGACAATATTTCATGGTTTTGCCTATTTAATATGTTTACCAGGAAAAAAATCCTAAGCTTTTCCAGCAAGTACATTTCACATGCTTTCATTTGTCAGTGTTCCTGGCTGCTCCCCCCTTCAGTCTCCCATGCTGGAAATCAGCTGCAGATCCTGACTGTAACCCTTCAGGTGAACTTCTCAGCAGTATTAACATATCTAACTACAAAAATTTTAGATGCTTAAGCTGCACAATGTTACTAAATAGGAATTAAATACCTAAATGCCTTTGAGGATCTTGCTTTTAAGGTGTATCTGCAGAATTTAAGAGCTGTGCATAGATCATCAAACTGGTAATGATCAAGCTAATCTTGAAACAGGAAACAATCTAGCTGAGTTCATTAGACTTATTACTTGTCCTAATGGATGCAATTAAATAGCTTGCAAGCCAGCCTGATCCATCTGGCTGGCTTTGCGCGGCACACACGCTGTGGAAGTACCATTGCAGGTACATGCTATCTTGGAGACCTCATCTCTGTTCTTCATTGCATTATGTAGCTGGATCCTTGATTACAAGTTTGAGGATCCTCATTTTAACCTTGTTGATTTACAGTTCAGCTCCCACTTATGATAAGGACTTCAATCACTACAGCATTGTTCGCTTGCATTATAAAGCAGCCTTTCTAGGTAGGTAATTGGAAATAATTTATTGGCATCCATCAGTCTTGTGAGACATGGCTGAAAAGGAGAAGACTTACTTCCTCATTCTGCGTCCTTGCCCTCCTTCAGGCTTTGTGTTCCTTACTTTTGTAAGGCATCTTCCTTCCATGTGTAAAAGGGGGGGCTATGGGGAAGACAGAGGCAGCGTCATCTCAGAAGTGCACACTGGAAGGAGAACAGTCGACAGTCACAAGCGGAAACAGGAGAAATTCTAAAGGACACAAGGGGTGCAGCAGGCAGGAGGAGGTAACAGGTTGTCTACAACAGATATGGGAAGACAAAAGGTATCTGGTTTGGTCTAAATTTAGAGTGTAACAGGCAGGCAATACCCGACCTCACATGAAGCCTCATGGTATACTAATCTTTCTTACAGAAATATTTTGAGTAGACTTGAATCATAAGAGTGAGTCTGTAATGGATCCGAGTTTCATAATGTTATTGAGGAGTTTTTAATCCAGAATTAAGAATTTTTAAGTAGGAGATATTGTATTGTTGGGCTACAGACTGCACATAGCTCTTCTCCTGGCTGCTGCTTTATTCACTGCACACCCACGTAAAGCAGCTTACCACAACTGAAGATCTACAGAAGCCTTAGTTAAAGAACTGATAGCACATTGTAACAGAAACCTTTGAGATTGATGTTGCTAATTAAAGTAGCATTGGCTAAAATTTTGTTCTTGGACTCAGAATTTATATTTTCCTATGTTTCTACATGGGCATTGTATGTATTATTTGATTATTAAGTGGACACACCCCTGGATTATCAGCTCTCCAAATCAGACTTATGTTTATGCTTTGTTAATAGCTCATTCTTAAAATTAATCTTTTAAAGTAGTATTTTTGATGCTTTGTTGAGTAGACAACACAAACAAGAATGAAAATAAGAGGAAATATTTAAGGAAGAGACATTTCATAGCTGGTACTGGGGTGAAGCTACCATTACAATGAACTATGAGTAGGAATCTTGTTATGTGAAGTAATATTTGAGAGAGAAATCATGGAAAATGAATGTTATTGAAGTGCCATGTATTCTTCATGTTTTTCACCCTTGCTCTGTTTCGTTTTGCTTTTTAATACCAAAACCTAATTTTCCATACTTGTTGCCGAATTCTTATTCCCTTATGATCAACAAAGTAATATCTTAAAAGCCAATTCATGTCTGAGTTAATGCAAGTTTAAGAAACTGCATCCAGAGCTATATAAGCATGATTGTGTCTTATACAAATGGATAGCACTCTTAAATAACAGGTGGGTCCTTGAAAATCATTGTCTGTGGATTAACAGTGTAAGGGATTCAGGGGAAGGAAAGGCAAAGAAAGAAAGAAAAAAATCTGCTTGGCCCATGCTTATTAACTTCTGAGGTGTAACTCAGCAGCAAGACAAAAGGAACTGCAAATGAAGCATGAAGCACCTCCCTGCCCACCCACCTGCAGGGGCTGGGTGCTGTGCTGAGGTGCTAATTGACTGTGAGACACCTGCCTGTCATCTAGGCACTAGAGAGCGGGAGATGTACTATACAGATGGGATTCTGTAGACGTGTATATTTTGGGTTTCATTCAGCCATCTTATTATTGTAGGGTTATGAGGGAGCATCATCATTTATAATCTGAAGGAAAAATCCTCTCACATCTGCTAGGCATTTGTTATATGAATGAGAAAAGACAAATCTTTTCTTAGCAATAGCATGAAATTGCTTCTCCGGATTCCCTCTAGCTTTAAAAATAGCTTTGTGCTACAAACACCAACACAGACTTGGCATCAGCAAAATTCTTTAAGAAAGGAAGAAAGATTTGTTCAAAAAGAGGTCACTTTTACCCCAAAGCACTTTTTTTTTTGTTCTTTCTACTTTTAGTTAGTAGAAAATAGGGAAAGGATAATCTTTTTTTCTAAGAGATAAAGATAAATAGAGACCTCAGCCTACTCAGAATCCTAAAGAAGAGTTGGATACTTTAAAAATTAAAATCCTTTCAATATTCAATATTCAATTGAACACTATGTGATACATTCAAATATACTCATATTGCTTATGCCAGATTGTAGAAAACACTTTTCCTTCAGAACAGTGCACAGATATTTCAAAAGATTAAGTTGTCAGCTACTTAAGTAGTTCTCTGAAAACATACACCACTGTGAGAGACATGATGAGTAACCTGCTACATGTTATTTTTTCTTCAGGACCAGTGTACTTGTATGCAATTCATATTTTCACCACAAATTTACTCTTTTTTTTGTTAGGTTGCAAGTCTTGGTGAGTACTGTGCTTTTACTGCAGCACAATTGTTTTTATCATTGCTTTGCAGCATGATTGTCACAGCATAATTCAGATATATGATTTAGCAGAAAACATTTTGAGAGTTTGGGTAGACCTTCAAATAATAGACTCATAGAAGCAATCAGATTGGAAGGGACCTGGAAAGATCCTCTGGTTCAACCTTTCATGGGAAAGGGACCCTAGATGAGATTATCTAGCACTCTGCCCAGTCACATCTTCAGAACCTCCAGCAATGAGGACTCTACTATGTCCCCTGGGAGGTTGTTCCAGTGACTGGCTGTCCTCACTGTAAACTATTTCTTTCTTATATTGAGATGAAACCTCTACTGGTGCAATTTTTACCTGTTGCCATTTGCCCTCTCCATGTGGCTCCTCGTGAAGAGAGAGCTTCTGTCCTCTTTGTAGCTACCCTTTAAGTATTGGAATACTGTGATGAGGTCCCCAAGAACCTTGTCTTCTCTAGGGTGAAAAGACCCAAAGCCTTCAGTTTCTTTTCATGTTGCAACCCTTTGATCATCTTCATGGCCCTCCTTTGGACCCTCTCCAGTCTGTCTGTGTCTTTTTTTTTTAATTGTGGGGACCAGAACTAGACACAGTGCTCCAGATGTGACCTGACGAGTGCATAGTAGAGGGAGATGATCATGTCTGTATCTCTGCTAACAATCCTCCTGTGGATGCAGCGCAGGATCCGATTTGCCTTTGCTGCTGCAACGGTGCACTGCTGACTCCTCTTCAGGTTGTTGTCCACCAGGACTCCCAGGTCCTTTTCAGCAGGTCTGCTCCCCAGCCACACAGACCGTAGTGTAATGTGGAGTCCATTCACACCAGTGGAGCTACACTAATTCTCAAAGACAGGCTGCCAGGGTGACAAAGATTAATTTTTCTGTCACTTTCATTTTTGTAGTAGAGGCACATTGATAAATAGTAATCATTCAGCCAAACCTTGCCAACTAATGTTAATTACATTTAAGATTAAGTATCATAACCATTCCTTTATTTTAATTATAACTTTAATGGAAAAACTGTGCTGGTCATTTTACTGCCTTTATTATTTACTTTAAGTCACTCACTCTGATATATATTACAGCCATCTGTTTAATTTATTAATTTATCCATACTCCCTTCTATTGTGGTTTGGGGTTTTTTTGGGTGTTTTTTTCTGTTACAGTATTTGGTTATCAGTTTTACTCACTCACTGTTAACATAATCAAAGAGAATAAGTACCACAAAAAGGCTTTGGGGCTGTGATGCTCACTGTTATGAAATCTAACCTGTTCTGATGTCCTCAAAAAAATCCATGGGTGCGAGACAATATTAGGCTGATCTTTAAAAAGCCTGGGAAGAGTAATGTGCCTTGAATGGGGATGTCCAAATAAGTGAGCCTTCCTCTTCTTCTCAACCTAGCCATCTAACTCAGGATGAACAGGCAGGCATGCTTTCAGTTGCAACCTACTGTCCTGAACCCTTGGCTTAGGCAGGTCGCTTTTCCTGCCCCCTCAAAATATTGCAAAGAGGTCCTTTCTTTTAAATACACTTTGGTAGTTGTCATCATCTTTTATACAGTATCCTCCTGTGTACAGCACTGGCACAGGCTTGATTCAATTTTCAACCTCATTCCACTTCCCTAGGCCCCCAACCTCCTGACGTCTAGTGGCCTGGCTCCGACTCCAGTGCACCTTGGAGGTCACATAACTGCCACAGGTTTTGATGGCCTCATTACCTCCAAAGGGCTCACTGAGAATTCTGTTCAAGTGTGGATCATGACAGGCATGTTAGGGAAAATCTCAGCTGACCAGTTAGAAAAGCTGAAAACTGCTGTTTATCACCAGCATGGCACACAAAAATGGAACTATAAACTTCGGATTTGGCTTAATGCCTGCTTAGAGGACAAGTGTCTCTGAACTTCCACGAAGACTACAAATCTCTTGCACTGACCTCATAACTTCCTGCACTGCTATTGCTCATTTTCTTCCTTTGGAATGTACTCTTACATTTTTCATTATTTGATGTTGGCCTTCCTTTGGGAGGACCAGAAATTTGGAAATATATCATACTCTTTTTAAATTTTGAACTCTTGTTGAGATCTGAGTTTGTTTGGAGGTGGTTTTTTTTTCTTTTAAACTAAAGAGTAGAAAAGGCAGAATTAAGATAATTAATCCAAACTTTTGTCAATCTTTACTAACTGTATATACTATTAATTTTAAATTGCAGTCAAATTGACTGCAGCAGGTTTCCATGAGAGGTTCTCAAGTTATAAATTATCTGACTCTTCAGAAGCACAGCCCACATTGCTCCAAATATTTTGTACAAAAAAAGTTGATCTTTTATTTACAATTACAATATAAGAGGCTATTTTCCAGCCCACTTTAATTCTTAGTTCAACAATAAGATATATATATATATACACACACATGTATATGTAGTTCTTTAGCTTAAAAATATTTCAAGCAGAATGACTATCAGAAAAGGAAGCTTTTTCCTGCTGAGAAGTAAGAATTATCTAACAGCTTCATTTCAGCACATGTGGCTGGAGAGATACACATTATTTTCATACTCTTTTCAATTATATTGAATAGGTAAAAAGTATAACCGGGTGGGAATTACTGTCCTGCTCCCATCTGGAAAGCATAAGATGTGACTTAATTTAAGAAACTTACTGATATTACTTTTATTCTTTACTTCCTTCCTGCCAATCTGGTTATGCTGACTATTACAATACAGTATTTTATTGAGCCTGGAGTTGAAATTATAGTCATAGCTTACCAATTCCTTCCACAATAAAAAGTAAGATCTGAGATAATGCTTAGGAACCTATTAAAAGTGTGCCATTTATATGACACAAAAGGAGCAGCAACGCTCTTGCTTTCCAGGTTTTCTGTTAATAGTTTTGTGTAAGCACAGTGACAGGCAATGTGATGTCTTCTGGTTTTCAGCTGAAGCATGTGCTGAATAAAGCTATTTAGTTGCCTTTACAGCTTCACCTGACCAGTGAAAGAAATGGTCCCTAAAAAGATATCTTAAAGATATTTCCATGTAACACAAACGGTGTGGTGGGCTGGAATACTGGCCACTGCTGAGCTGCAGGGAGAACTTCATTAGGACCCTGTTTCAAAAGCGGTAGAGAAGACGACTCCTACACTGCTAGTATAAATATTTAAGTGAGCACTGGAATCTTTTTTTGGATTTCACACTCTTCAATTAGGTTAACAATGAGAGAGTAAATAATAGTATAAATATTAAAGATGGGAATGGCAGCTTGATATTTACATAAATTTAAGATGAAACTAAGGGGATTGAACTCAGAGGTGTTCTGTTGAAGTCACTGTATAACTTCTTAATGAAGGGACTTGAGGCTACAGCAGAGCCATCAACTAAATCCAAGATACTACCCTAGAAACCGCTGATATTAATACTTGTATAATATGCTGACCATGCAACCCTAATAGTTAAGACTTGCTCATAGGAATGTACTCTGAACTTGCGAAAAAGTTGATCAAAGGTCGCAATATGCTTTGCGACAACTGAATTTTTGCTGTGCAACCACTTCATGCTTTTCTCAGCTCAGTCAGGGCCTGGGACTCTCTAACAACACAGAGAAAAATCTCGGTTCTGAAAAAGGTGTGCTCATGAACGAGCCGAGCAAGAAGCCAGCACTACTTGTAATTGACCAAAATATGCAGTAAACTGTGTTAAGCTGTACATTTTGTTAAACAAAACAGGTGCGAGACCACTCTCTGGCTCTTTGGCCAGTGGTGTAGCCTGGTTGCATCAACACTTCAGCTCCACATGGTCCTCCTAAGACAAAAGACTAATACTGTTTTTCATTCTGATGTATCTGGAAAAACGTGAGGGCTGTGTTGTTGCATGATGCTAATAAAATTTGTTGTCTGCCCTGGGATAAAACCTAAGGGCAAGTAAAAGGTGCAAAGCCTAATGGGATCATGTTGCAGGATTGTAGTGGATGGAGGGACCCAAATCAAGGAGACCCTCTCTATATATTATATTGGAAATAGCCCTTGGCGTGCATATTTCCTCAAACATACCCCCTGCTTTTTGGGACCGTGGTAGCTGATGTAGGCAAAAGCTGTGCTGGGGAGCACACCGACGGTAAGCAGTCTGGATAATTGCAGGCCAGAGCTTCAACTTGAGTCTGTGCATTTATTTTACTAGTACAGACATAGCCTAAGGGCCTGATTAGCTCAAAATAAGTCTCTCTGGTGTGTCACATTTGCTAGGTGAAGGAGACCAGATGACTTTAAGAAATGCTGTGCTATTGCAGAAATGTAAGTGATATCTTGGGTGTCTTCAGATCTCCTCCCGTGCATTCACTTGTTCATAAATTTTGCTGGTTTTTTTCTATTATGTTTTAGTTTACATCCTCAAGGATGCTGCAAAATATGATTTGAGGTATGCATACAGTAGGTGCTCATGTGGCTTGAAGATCTGTCGTGATTGAGGTGGGATTTGATGATGCAAATGGCTCTTCTAGCCTTGAGTCTCTAAATCCTCACATTGTCCGATCCAGATCAGGTCCTTGAACCCCCATCCTAACTTACTTTTCCAGCCATTCAGCTGTTGGGCATGTGCATATGCGCATGACAGGAACTGTCACTTTCATATTCAGTCTGATCTGTGACTATTTATTAGAAACCTGACAACTCTGATGCTGCTGCTTTTCTTTGGAGATGGGCTGAGGGAGCAATTTGAGAAAGCATTGTGAAAGATGTATGTTTGAAACAAAATAATTCTGGGTAAAAAAAAAAAGACCGGAGAGAATGATCTGAATGATTTTCAGGTTGATGATTACATGAAACTACCCTGCTCTGCCTCAGCCATCTCGCTTCAATTTTCTGAGAATAGAAGCGACAATAAAAAGTGCGGAAATTGCAAGAACCAATTTTTCTGAAAACTTTGAAGAGTGAACAGAAATGTCTGCAGTAATTCTCATTGCAGAGGGGAAGGGAAAAGGAGCCTAAAAAGGGTGTTGCTGAAGTGTGGAAGAAATGGTCCACATTAGTGGTGAATGTATCAAACTCTCATCAGAATCTAATTTTCACTCCCTTGAAAGAAATTAACTTGTTAACTCATTGTGGTTATAGAGACGAGAAGAGCTAAGATTTTTCAATACATGGCATTCTTAATTCCTTTTATTTTATTTTTGTGCTCACATTTTGATTTTATCGGCAAAGAACTTAAAAACTTATCTGTAAAGCATTTAAGAGCTTCTATTCTGAAGGCTTAAGTAGCCTTTCACTGACTCTGAAAGTGAATTCATTTGCTGTTGGTACCAGGCCCAGATATGTGCAGAACTTATTAAGCGATAAGACAAGCGATAGGACAAGACGATCTCAGTAAGCGATAGGACAAGGGGCAACGGGTGCAAATTGGAGCATAGGAGGTTCCGGGTTAATGTAAGGAAAAACTTTTTCACCGTGAGGGTGACAGAGCACTGGAACAGGCTGCCCAGAGAGGTTGTGGAGTCTCCTTCTCTGGAGACATTCAAAACCCGACTGGACACGTTCCTGAGTGATGTGCTCTAGGTGGCCCTGCGTTGGCGGGGGGGTTGGACTAGATGATCTTTCGAGGTCCCTTCCAACCCTTGTGATTCTGTGATTCTGTGAACTTCTTGATGTTGAGGAAACTTACTGACCACAGGATAAAATCAAAATGAAAACCCCTTCTTCTCCCAACATTCACAGTAAGAGTAGCTCTTACTTGTGAGAAAATGCAGTATCTTGCTACCTAAGTACCATTTATTATTTTTAGCTACTCTGCCCCTGTGATGATTTGAGGCCATCTGCCTACAGAGCTTATGAACTCTGTATATAACATGATCAAACTGCCAACTGCATTTTGGATGCACAGCCTTTTACCTTTTACTTTACCTTTTAACAAAAGAAACTTGGTAATTCAGACGCAAGCATCATAAACAATAAGACAGCTGATCTGGAGAAGAACTGGTCACCAGGGAGAGAAACGCTGACGGAGAGCTGCGCCTCTCTCGGGAGGTGTGCGAGGCTGCCAGACTGAGGGACCGAAGGCTGTTAAAGGCTGAGGACTCAGCCACTTCTTAGCTGTACTCTGGGCAAAGGGGATGCCAAAGGGTTCAAAAAGGAAGAGGGCAGCCTAAATTTTCTGAGCATGTTCTTTCATTTACATGTGCTTTAGCACAGCTCGTGACATACGGAAGCGTTTGGAACTTGCAGAAGCTGGACCTGGAAGGCACTGCCTGGTGTTCGTGCCTCTGCAAGTAACGAGGAGATGGAAGAAACTTTTGATCATGAACAACACTGCGTGTTTATGCTCCAACAGTAATGCTGAAAAAGACAAATCCTATTTGCTTTGACTTATCTTTGTAGTCACCGGCTCTGACTCTGCCCTTATTTGTACCTCTGCTAATCTATTCATTTTAACGGAAAAGTAAAAATGTATTTAGTAGGACAGTCGTATTGGTTATAGACAAGAAGGTCTTATTCTTCATCATTTCATGAAAAAAATCTCTTCAAGCAGCCATCACAACTCCTACCTCACTAGGATTCAATTTTATTTCCTAACAGCATTTCTCAGTTATAATGAAGGTGTGCTATTTCTGTTAGTTGTCTTGCTCTAAGAGACTGAGACCTGCAGTTTTCAAACAAGACCAACTAGGCTGGGTTTCTGAAAGTTTCTGACTTTGTAAGGATTTAGTCACTCAACCCGACTGAGCATAAGGCCACTAAAACCAAAAGTAGTATGAGATGGAATTTGGGCACAATAGAAATACACTGGAAACATATTCTTGTACCATTAAAACAATGGGAATATTCTACTTGGTTCAGAAAGAATTTTGCCATGAACCCTCTACTACAATGGTTATGAGTTTTTTTGTGCTTCTTTTGTATTACATATAAGTGAAAAAAAGGTCTATATTTGTGTTTGCATGTTTTATATATTAAATGTGAAGTCTTGAGTCTCATGTTCAACTCCCAGGTTCATTTATCAGCAAATCGTTTCAATAAGAGGCCCTTGTTTTTCTATGTCCCTCAGGTGCTCATTTGCTCTGTGTTTTACTTTACCTTCATCCATATTAATTTAAGACCAAGTAGAAAGGGAATTACTGCTACACAGCTTACTTAAAGTTTTATTGTCTGTAAATTTTGTTCCTTGTCTTTTGGGTATAATGGAATTATATGTACATTTTTGCTGATGCCTGCTATTGCTACACACATCAAATATATCTACCAAAAAATCTACATTCATGTATAAGAAAATTCTTTGGTTGGATATTATAAGGCAGTGGAACTGACATCAAAGCCATGGAACATGGCAAAAGAAACCAAACCAACTCTAAGCTACTTTGACTATCATAACATATTTCAGATACATTTATAGGACCAAATGGCATACCACATTCAGCTGAACGGGACTGCCATCAGAGGCAGCTAAGAGGCCCTGTCTCATACTGCTTTCAGTATAAGGGTACGCTATGTATGTCCTCTGGATCGCTGATTCATCTTCCTTGTACTGGCACCATTCATATAAGTGGGTAAATACATAACATGAACATCAAATGAAGTCACCAGGGACAATGGCCAGACTAGGTCTTACTGAATAAACTCTTTCTCCTCTGACTTGAAATACAGCAAAATAAAGAGCAAAGACTATTTAGGGCTTTCAGATGGGATTCATCAAACTTGCTTTAGCTTGTCCAAAAGTTAAACATCTGGTTGAAGATAGTTTTTCATCCTATTCAGGGCTAAAACAAATCATTGTCAAGAGGTACATGCACCTCCAGCAGGTGATTCATCCCTTGCCAAGATAAGTATGTGATACAGCTGAGATGAAGTGCTGCTGAGAGGTTCCTGACTTTCCACAGGCTCTCAAGGGAACCCAGACAACTCGTATGCTCTCATTTTCAGTGTACCTTTAGACGTCTAAAGTTAGTGAGATGAATCTCTGCCAAACTGACTTAAGAAAAGCACAGTAATGATATTAAATTACACAGACTACCTCTTTGCTTATGAAACCCAGAGGTAACAAGAAATTAAGTTCACCAAGGTGTCTTTTGCAAGGACACTGGGCTCTGCAGGAAGCTGTTAAGCACCTCCAGTCTCAAGGTTTTCAGGATTAAACCCTGATAAGACAGAACTAAGCACAGTGTCAGAATCAGAATGATTCATCTATGCAATGTTCGTAATGCAGTGGGGTTAATTTTATGAAATCTTTCTGATCACTGAAACCAGAAAAAAATCTGTCTGTGTATGCCAGCCCATTTATTCACCATTCACAATCCTTTAAAGCACTTTTATTCTACTATTCCATGCTCAACTGCCAAGCAGAATGTAAAGGTATATTCCTGTGCACAAAATGTGCTGAAAATAGGTTAAGGATACGATTGGCCACACTTCATCAGAGCCAGGAAACCTGGAATTAAGACTGAAACCACATGCTTGAGCAACTGTTTTCTGCTCAGGTATTGAGACCCTCTTGAGGACGGTTTGCTTATTGACCACAATGGCTGTAAAAAGAGGCATCAAATGGACGAGGTAAGAGAGAGAAATAGTGAAAGCGAACAGCCAGGACGTATGTGTAGTCTTCATTGACTTTCAGATACCTGTTTTCTGACCCAAACCTTTATAATTATTTTAGCATGCTGCAAGTTTTGGTACATTTCTTTTATCTAAATAAACAAAAAATAAGCCCCTCTACCACAGAGATTACATGGAAATTCAGATAATTTTGAACAAATATTATTTATGCAATGAACCAAGATTTACTATACCTATGAAGCTGGAAAGATCTGCTGCATTCTTATGTGGTCTATAGTGTCAAGCATGACTTGGGAGAGGTTAGATTTGTACAGCATTCTGCTATCAAACATGTAGTCCAGCAGCATAATACAGAAGGTGATGGTTTTGTCACAGAAACAGAATCAAAAACTGTTTCTTCACCACTACAGAGAGGATTGTGACTGAATTTCTGTGAAAGACATTAGTTGCTGACCCTGTAAAAGTCATTAGTTGTGACATTTGGGTGAAGCAGCCAGTTGACTTTTTTTTAAAAATAATATTTTCATTTTGGAAAATGGCGTTTTATCAAGATTTGTTAATCATCCTTTGGAAAATACGTCTTTTGAGGGGAACCCTCCCCTAGTTGTTTGACTCAGCATATTTTCTCTGAGTATTTTCATTTAGTTTTGATTTTTTTTTTTTACAAAACTTAAAAAATGGTCTGTTAATTAGTATCTATAACAGTGCTGTCGTACCAGCTTGAATGGCTGCTAACACATACCTTCTCCTTTTCTTCACTGTGTGGTGTAGTCATTATTTTCAGCCTCTGGATGTCATGGCATCAGTTCTTACATGGGCAGGTTCCTCACCTCTACACTGGTTGGGACAAAGCACCCTTTCTTCTGGTGAGTGAATATTTTCCTGAGCAGTCAACACTAGTTTACAGTTCCCTTTGTGTTGCCAGCAAACATAATCTGAGCTGCATCATGCTATAGTCCACACCAGAGCAAGCCTTTTTGAATCTGCAGTATTTTATGACTTTACTAATTTGATCATACGTTTGAAGCTCAAGTGTATCTGGAGTTGCTAAATTGGAAAGAAAAACTTACTCCAATGTTTCTGGAAGGACAACAAGACATGAGTGTGAGGTAAACCCAAGCAAATCAACTTGTAGATTCACCTGCACGTTAACAGACCAAGCCATGCTCAGACCATTTGCTAATGCCTGGAGAAGAGGATTCGTGTGCCCTTTGCATGCCCCTCCTCAAGCCTTATCCTCTGTGTGGTCTTCCGTGACCTGACTGCATTGCATCCCTGACTGCTGCAGCTGGAGTGGAGAGGAGAGGATCATCCAGCTGGTTCCCTGCTAAATGGTACTCAGACTTCATCCCACTCCCCACCACAGCTTTGCTGCACCCCTGGTGTACCTTGCTAACACAACTACTTACAATTCAAAGCATAACATAATTCAAAACATAAAAATACTGTCTGAACGCTTGCTTTTAAAGTGTAAAATCTTCTCATTCTTGTGTATGTCTTTAAACCAAACCTCATGGGGAGAAATGTCCTTTACAACAATGTTTTCCCACCTTGCGTTTCCCCATAGACATTTCTTACTATTATGATCTATTTACAATCCCTTCATGCAGGTTCTTGTCAACTTACCGTTGCTTGAAGAGGTTTTCTGTGCTCTTATTTGAAATAAAAGTGACACTGTGAAACATTCATGATCTGACCAACTGACTGCCACAGGACGCAGGTTCACAGCCCTCGCTGTTTCCGTTTCACCCGGCCACAACACCGAGCTGTATTCTATGAATCACAACAGGTGGCGGCAGAAAATCCTGTTACCCAAATGCTTTGGGTAGCCTAGGGCTTCCCATCCTTCTTCACTCCCTGGATGGACGCATGGCCTTAAACACCTCAACCTTTCTAAAAACGACAAAAAGTGCTAATGTTGGCCATCTCTTGAAAATCATTACTTTTTAAACTGTTGTTTGTCTAATTGTACATTAAGTGAGGTAAAATGGTGCCTATTGATGTACATTATTGCTCACAGGCTACTGAGGTATATTAATTTTCTCACCTTCATTAACCCATCCAGAAGTCTTTTAGACAACAAGAATGGGAAAGGTTAAGGAAGAAAGCACCCAGAGAGACACGGCCACTGTTTATGTCAATAAAGAAGTAATGTGCCGGATGCTTTCATAGCTAAATGTAATGTGTTTGTATTTCACTGAAGAGCTTTAGTTCCAGAAGACTTATCTGTTTATTCAAACATTCACCATCTATGGGTACTCTTTAAAGTTTTTTGTATTTTATTTCCAGTCTAATCTTAAGATTTGAGCCATAAAGATTATGTAAAAGGTAGAAATGACAAAGTTGATTACTGTCAAAGTACATTTACAAAAGGATGCACTTCCATGAGAGGAACAAGACACCCATTATTTTGTGGATTTCTCCAGTTTATTTGATTTGGATATCTGATAGCAATAAATTCATTTTTGTTACTTTTTTTTTTCCCTACAAGCAAATCAGAAATGCTACAATAACCTTTCCTCAAGTATATCAAGGCTTCAGTTTGCAAGCAATTCCAAAAGCAGGATTTCAGAGGTTAGAACGATATAAAATACATACTAGGATACCAATATTGAAAGATTTTTCCAGGGTCTTATTACAGTTAATTTTCTTCTTACAAAAGGGATTCCGAAGTCATGTGACTAGATGACTTAAAGATTATCAAGGACAACTTGACTGAAATGAACCTCAAAAATGTTAAGTTGAAGTAGACAAATAAAGACATTCCACAGTGAACCTTTTAAGAAATAGTTGTTCTAAAAAGTCAATCATGTTTTTGTGACCTGACTTCTGATTTTTTATTGCTAAAGATGAGCAAGAAGGGAAGCTAACCAAAGACCAGTTACAACATCATCTAATCAAAACTAATCTCCTAGACCTGGCACAGTTTGGATTTGGGCCAGGACACAAAAACAAAAATGCTTTACTGGCTGTGACAGATGACCTCAGCTGTCAGTAGACAGAGGGCAGACATTTCCTCGCATCATTCTTGATTTCTTGGAACATTTCTTTCTGATGGCCATTAGATAATGCCATTTCACCTGAGAGGAGTGGCAGGGCCCCTGACTACAGCACAAAAGGGAGGAAAACCTATTGAGAATGTAACATTTAAGAAGTAGTGAAGGGAAACTAAGTCCATGCTACTGACCTTTTACTAGCTGAGTCTCAGAAAGAGATTTTTTTCAGTGTTTGGATAAGAATTGTCCATGGATGAAATGAAGTCCATGTGTGATTGAGGTGATACTGGCTGGGTCAATAGAAGGACTCAGAAGGCATTTAAACAATGTTGAAATCTCTTTTTGATTAAAATCACTCCATTTGCATAGTTGGTACTAAGTTCTCCTTAGCACTATATATGTAACACTTTCTCTAGTCTTTAATGATTTCAGAATTTCAGTCCCATTCAGAAAGAGTTTATCTAGACTCTTTTGTGTGCGTGTGTGTGTGTGTGTGTGGTCTAAAACTACTGAAGATATATACACAAGAAGACTTCAATACTGCATGAAACTCTGACTGATCTGGAATGTTTTAGTGTTTCTTTTCAACACCTCATGTTGCTTCCTGACAATACATCATGCAAAACCCACCAAAACTCAAGACTCAGTCTGTGACTTGACAAGAGCATATCCTACAAAAAGATTAAGAATCCACCTTTGCAGGATGCAAAAGTCTTTTTAGAAGGTCAGCTCAGGCCTGTGGACTGAACTTCAAATCCGTAAGCGCTCTGATGATCTTCAGCAAAGAGCAATTCCTTGAATTCTGCTTTATGCAGCTTCCTTCCTTTGGGGAATAAGAGAGGCTGACATAGATGTGACAAGAAACAATTCCATCATTGAATGCCCTAATGAAAATGCATAAAGGCATAAAGAAGAATGTTGTGGGTTTGATAGTTCACCAACTTTTAACTTCCCAGTGGATATTTAACCAAGCCTTTAGATAGACATTGACTTCTATCACAGTGTCTCATTCGTTCATTTTAAAATAAGTACTAGCAAGATGAGTAAGAGATATTTTGTCAACCAAGAGTTAAAATAATTGCACAGTATTTGAAATGAAGTACAAAATGTTGGCTGAACTAGAAAAGCCATTAATTTATTTGGCACACTGGCTAAATGAATCCTTGATGAAGCCTGTGAACTGACATCTGAGGTGAATTTAGACTGTTTCTTTTCAGGAAAGCATTTTTTGTGCAAAATAATGGGTGCCTTCGAATCTGACGAGGAGTTAATAGCAGATACTTAAGGTCTTGGCAGTGGATTGGTTTTGTTTTCATACTAAGAGGTTTTATGAAATGGTTGCACTCATTCAGGAGGGCGTTTTCTAGCTCTGAACAAAAATTGCAATCCATCAACCTATATAGAATAAAAATGATCATTACTGTGTTAAGGATGTGTTAAAGTGCAGAACCAATCAAAAATGCTTGAATAGAGGCAACTACATCTTGAAACAGCAGTATGGTATTTTGGAATTTAGGAGGTCAAGATTTATACATTTAAATTGTGGTGATTTTATTATTTAATTGCATAACTGTAGCCTCAAAGCTTTACCTCTTAGGTTAAAAAATATAAAACAAAGACTGGTTTATTTGTTATGATGTAAGCAACTACTTAAATAGATCTCATTTAGAAGGGGCACATGAATCATGAAGTCAAAATGTCATATTCGATAACTGCTGAATCATAGTTGGAGTCTCATATAATAAAAAGAGTCTGAAATTGGTTGCAAATGTACTTTTTTTTATTAGACGTCATTCCCAAGGTTTGCTGTCTAAGGATATTTGCCTGGGATGTGCCTTCACTGATGGTGAAGTCCAGTTTAGTATGAGCTCTTCGCCACACCCTGCTGATTGACAAATTGAACTATGGGAAAGAGTCTTCAAATAATTCTTGAAATCATTACAAAATTTCCATTCAGGAAAAATTTTCATTTGGCTGAAAACAGGAATCAGTTTCTTACAATATTGAAATGTCTTCTTTTTGGTTTTCCCCTTCTTTCAATGCAAAGTTGAGTTTAGAGTGGGGTGAAAAAGTATTAGTTATTTCAGTAAAATATTCTGAACATAAGAAGAATATCACTTATGGAAAACTGTGGTTTGACATGATGATCATGTTCTTAAGTAATTACAATTTTTAACTTCTAGCATTTTGTAAAGAATTTTTCATTTTTCCCCCATACTTTTTGCAGTCATTTCTAAGTGAAATATAATTTTCAGATATACTATGCTTCCTTTATAAATAATTCCTTATAACGTAAAAGTATTTAGAACCTTCAAGTGCCAGAAGCATTTGTAAGGAGTGACTGAATTCACTGCCCAGCTTTATAACTCCACATCAGAAACAGAACTGAAATGATAGAACAATTGCTGTACCATTCGTAGGATCACATAATACACTTGAGAAAGGATTCCCCACTCAAAAGAATTCTTGATCAGTTCTAGTACATTTTTTTTGTTCTCTCTATATGTATTGAAAGGAAATATTTCATGGGGAAAAATATAACAAATTTTTGAAAATTAAAACAAGAAGCACTAAAATTGTATCAGAGCTATAGCAAAAGGTGCGCCATAGGCAGCGGAATGAAGGCAAAATGTGTAATCAAGACTGAAGTGTATTTAATCTCTGTTGCTGATCACTGCACAGCTTTAGCCTGTTTTCATCAAACTAATTGATGGCAAATGGAGCAGATGCATGATAGGATTATATCCCCGATTTATGGTACAGTTATAAGAAAATATGTCTTTTTTTTTTTTCCATTACAAGTATTGGATATTTAGAAAATGCACTGGATTGGAATTGAAGCAAACTCTCCTGCTTGTCTAATGCACTGCAGATTTTTCTTATTATTCTAAGCATTTAATTTATCATAGTCCATTTTGAAAAAAAAGATTGAAAATAGTTTTGTGTTTGATGTATTTTATAATTAAATCTTTGGTATTGACACTTCTTATTCTAGGCTATGATTGTACATTTAGTATATCTGAGTTACTTAAAACTACAACAGGGACAACAGATCCAGAATATTACACACATTGATAAAGGCAAATTATGCAAAGAACAACCATATAGAGTTGTTATAATATCCACTATATTTAATCTTTCATTATAATATTAATTTTTACATACCCATGTTTTGGCAACTGAAGTAGTGATAATATCTTTGACATTTTTCTATTTCTCATGAAAATGTTATTTTCAGGCAACATCCCTTCAGCTTTTTTGAGCCAAGAAAACTAAAAGCATTTGTAGCAGTTTCATGGTAACCAGCTCAAAACAAAACACTTAAAGAGACCAAAATTTTACTTCTGTAACAGTAGGGGATGGAATTGTGAACAACTATGGCGCAAAGCACAGTTTCTTCTGCATGGCATCCCAGGGGAGACAGTGAATGTTACAACAGGCATGCTTGAGATGAAAAATTGTGAAGGATCAGGACTGCCTGCCTGCAGAGAGAAGTACCTGAGAGGGAATGGACAAAACAATTCCAGCAAAAGAAGCTGCCATCAAGAATGATTTAGTCTAGGGAAGAAGGAGATAGGACCAAGGATAAGAAACTGTCCAGAGATTATGTTTTTGGATAGGGATGAGGGAGAAAGTAGAATAGGACCAGTTCTGCTGGGCACTTGGATATAGGAGGAGGATTCAGGAAGGATAGTGCATGAGGAGATAAAAAAAAAACAACCCAGGTGAGATTAGGAGATGGATCAGTCAGCTGAGCAAGAATGTGCTGAGACATAGTTGGCAAAGAAGCACAGGCTCAACTGGTTGAGCTGAGATTAGGGTTTGGACCATGAGCTGGACAGGGAGACTGATGCTACAGTGAGCAAAATGAGTATTGGGGGCTGGAAAGGGAAGCCAAATAGCTTTGAAACAGAGTTAGGTGAGGGACAGGAGAGTGGTGAACTGTAAGAAAAAAATAAGCCATCAAGTCCGGGGAGGCAGGAGCATGGTCTAGCAGGTCTATTCACTGCAGAAACAGGTTTTCCAGAAAACTAAATACGTGTTCCTCTTTCACATGACAAAATCATGGCAATGCAGATATCCTTCGCTTTCTAGTTCTTGTAGCCCAACTGCCTTTTAGCACATTCCGCAGCG
The DNA here is from genome assembly GCA_013399095.1 of Psophia crepitans. Classification (NCBI taxonomy): domain Eukaryota; kingdom Metazoa; phylum Chordata; class Aves; order Gruiformes; family Psophiidae; genus Psophia; species Psophia crepitans. The sequence continues at coordinate 284,355 of VWZZ01001889.1, forward strand.
ACAATGGGCAGAAGTTCATAATTCCCATATCTCAGCAACTTTCTGATGCCTTGAGTATCAGTAAAACCCACTGATGAAGTGTGTGCTTACTCACTACTTGGTCTACTTCTACTGCCTTGTACTCTACTCTGTCAGTGGCATAAGTCTGTGTATGGAAAAGGTTCCAGTGCTGCGTAATGCCTGGGTGTTAAAGTGATGCTCAACAGTGGAATTTGGTTTTAATTTGCCAATAATAACAGGCTGTCATTCCCCCACACAGGCACGCACTCCACACTGTAGATAAGTTATAATCTTGCAAATTCAGCTCTAAAAAAGTAAGTAAACTTCAGCACTGAGACTGCAAACGACTGAGTCTAAGCAGCGTGATCTCTTAATTACAGGAAAAGTTGATTTTACTATTTTTTTCCACAGGACTTCTGCCTCATTTTGTGTTACTGAGATTGTTCCCTCACTGAGAACGATGCTGAACAATGTGGAAATTCATCATTAAAAGAGACTTTATTTTTCCACATCTCCTTAAGTATGCAGGGACAAACATAGCCCATTAAACTGAATCAGAATGCAGCATGTTATTTTTCAGGCATACAGAAAAACCCTTAGAAGGTGACTATTCTGAGGCAAAAGTATTTGGCATGTCTTTATTCAGTATCACTAAATGGCTAGAACTATTCATCAAAAGAATCCTCCATAGCTTATTGATTGAGGTGTATTAATAGGCACTTGCCTGAAAGACATAGTCCAGATTGAAAATATAGGATATTACAGTTTTAATAAGGTTACATTCCCTAGTGATTTCACATTTTTTCCCTTCTTCATGGAACCTGTCAGCTTCTGCTCTCAAAGCCCTTATCCTTTCACACATTGTTATCTTTATAAAGGGGATAAGACAATATATAAAATCAACTTAAGTAAAGGTCTCCCTTCACCCAGCATTACTGCTGAGATCCTTACACTGGCAGCAGTTTACCAAAGCATAGGGAAAAATCAATTTTAATTAGTATTTTTGGCTTTAATGAAAAGTGATTACAGAACTGGCATTTTAGTTAATACTGTTGAGATTTATGGCGGGGTAATGCTAATTAATTTTCTGTTGAATTGCTGTGGGCAATGAATAACTGCAATAAAATGGCAGATTTGCTGATACCAGGACTATATCAGCACTTCAGAGCTCCTTAACAAAAGGGAGCTTAATGGGTTGCAGGTATAATTTACATTACTTCTCATAAACTGCACATTATTGCTCCTTTGTAAAAGTGTTACAAAGCGCCAACTTTTTCTATTTTGTAATAAGAGCAATGTCTTTTCCCACAATTTGGTGTCAGCGTATGCAAGCCTTCTGTAGAATGTGATAATATTTTAAGAACCTCTAGATAGGGAAGATTTTCTGGGGTCAGAAAATTAATCTTCACTTAAATCCATTTCTGTACATATCGTTGTTATTCTATCATTAATTTTATTGTTTTTCTTAGTAGAAAGGCACGATTGAATAAGGCACTTGCATTTAGACTTCAAGCTGTGTGTGTCAGGAGGACTATATTTTATTGTGTGCTAGAACAGTGCTATAGGGATATGATTCCAATTCAAACCTCCAGGTGCTACCCATGAGCCTATTGGCTTTGGGACCAGTGGGCTTCATTTAATTTTCTTAAAAACACAATAGAACCAGCACAGACTCATTGGCCTCAGAATAGTCATCATTCGTGAAACATATACCAACCATGCTTGAGTCAGAAGAAAGCACCTCATACACCTTGTGTCAAATTACACCTGCCCAGTGTTGTAGTTCGTGGAGCTGGTGTGAAAACACAGAAATCCTGTTTTTTTCCCTAGAGCTACAGCATGGGAGGCAATGCCATAGGACTATCAAACATTTACCCAGCATTTGCGTTACTGACCTCCAGTAGAGGTTAACCTACCATAGGTGGGTTGACGTTGTGAGTAATGGAGGATGCATCTTCTCCTAAGTGCAGGACAACAGGAGTGACATCTACTCCAGACTTTGTGCAGATATTATGACACCGGCATCTGGTCCTGGTGAAGGAAATACTGCCAGAAAAAAACAGTAAGAAAGTGTTGGATAACAGTTCCTCAAATAGTGAAAGCAGCTGAAAAATCAAAGGTTTTTTTTGGTTTTTTGGTTTTTTTTTTTGTTTTGTTTTTTGTTTTTTGTTTTTTTTTCCGGGCTGGGCCTTGCTTTGTCTAAGTAAAAAGTCAAAGCAGAGGCAAATTGCTCTTTTACGTTTGTACTAGCTTTAAGGTGTTTTTTTTTGTAGGAACCTAAATATTTAAATCAAGTAGAGTTAGGAAGGTACCTAAACATACTGGAAAATCTTTCTGCATATCCTAGATTTGGAGTAGAAGCATATGAGATATATCTTACATACAGAGTCTTTTACAGTGATGACTGGTTTTATTCTACTTTAATAAGGAAATGACATTTATGTGATTACTCTATGTATGCAGGCATATGTGTGTCTATTGCTACTCTTCTTTTAAATATCTTTAGAATCTCCTGTCCAATTTTGATCAAATCTGACAGAGGAGAAGATATTAAGTTATTAAGTTCTTACAAGTGGCTAAATAGAGGCAAGAGATGCTACTTGTCTACAGTCAGTAACCCTACTGAGGAAAAAGCACAAATATGAGCTCACCCTTCAACAGGCATCAGAGAATCACAGCAGAGAGACTTTGAGATAAAAACCCATAAGGCATCATTAGTTTTACTGCTCACAGACTGACTTGGCTCTCCCCACCCCCGTTCAAATCCACAAAAATTGACTGCAGGCTGTTTTCTGCTTTGTTAAAATCATATCCATTTGCACGACAGATGACACATTAGGTGCTACATTAGTCTCCATGACTGCCACTATAATCTTGAGGGCCAGATTGTTGCTAGCCCTGGACGGATACACGAATGGAGAAAGGTTGTGTGTACCATTCTTCCAGTATGTCCCTTGCTACAGAGAGGTAGCAAAACAACTCTTATATACTATTCAGTCATGAAAAGCTGCTCACTGCTAGCATACCCATGGCAAAAAAAGGAAGGAAGAGGTTGGGTCTTGGCTTCCCAGCCATACTGGCTTGCATTCAGGACTGCAGCATATTGAGCTGGTTTGAAATTCAATAGTTTTATCTAAACAATGCCATCAAGACATTTGCCTTTAGCATTGGAGAATCCTGCAGCAGCACAAAAGACAAGCAATCTAAGGGCTGTGATGGTACTTGCAATATAGGGATGCTCAGTCATTTTTTTTTCAGGAAAAAACCCATTCACTAGCATATTAGTGGGTTTTAGTCAGAGTTGTAGACTCTAGGAAGGATGTAAAAAATAGCATTCCTTAGTGATTAAGTAATAAGCAACTCAGTATATTCACATTGTCACAGAAACCTGAAAATGAAAAGACTAAGCCCATAGCAACATTGTCACCTAAAGCTAAATGTTAAATTTGATTACACTAATATCCACTACATCAGTAACAAGCTTCCTAAGTACTTAAGCTACATTAGGATGCTAGGACATAATACAAAGCTGGTGTGCTTAATGATTTAGGCTGACATCCATTATCTCATCTGGAGTTCCAGACACATGGCACCCAGGAAACTAAATAGTTTACCTCAACATGTTTATAGACTCTGGTGGATATTGGTCCTTTAGCAAACACACAGAAAATTTCAGGATGTATTGTCATCAGGCTTTGTCACAAGCATGTTATCCAGAAATGACAAATGTTTGACTTCTTTTGGGCTGCCTCTCGACTTTGCCAGCAAGCAGTTTAATATACCTATGACTCCATGGAGCAGCTGTCCATCCAACCGTAAGCAGCCTGATCACTGGGATGCAATTCACAGCAGGGTCAAAACCATCCCCTCCGCATGCCTGCGAAACAGGCTGGGGAAGGAAATAAATGCTGGGTACTCATCTCACACAAAGCTGTTGAGGTTGTCAGCTGCTTTACGGTAGACCTCACCTGAAGGGACTTTAAATTTGACTCCTAATAGATGTTGCTTTTAAGCCGTGGCTTTGTGTTCGGCCCCATACAAGAGGCTGTTCCCACTGCAACGAGGCCATAATTTAAAAAAGGCAACTCTGACCACCCGTGCCTCACCATCCTTTTTCAGTTGTTCTTTAGCCATCCTCCTCCCATGGCAGCGTTTTCCTGGCTCTGAGAAACAATGTTAAGTTCCAATAATTTTCTGCATGAGAAAATGCCATCCCTCTTGCCAGTTTTGCTCCCCTCCAGCTGGCCTCGTTTCTCCACGCCTGCCACAGTCTACTGCTGTACGGGAACTGCCAGATTTGAAGAGAAGGGAAAACCATGTGGCTTTAGCTCCGACCTTAGCTCCCCCTGTTATCTGATGAGCTAGTCTGTAGGAGTGCCCTTTTGCTCCCCTCTAATGGGCAGCACATAAACGACCATGAAACTCGGTGGACTGAGAGATGGAAAAGAGCCTTAGCAATGGGACTTCATTAAGCATGTGCTTAAAGTGAAGCTGATGAGAGCTGGAGGATTTAGGTACCTTGTTATGGGCTTTTGTGAGTTAGAGCCTTGGCCTGGTGAGTTTCTTCTTGCTTCTTTATGGTGCCACAGTCCTTAATTTAGTACTCTTCCTGAAGTCCATTAATAAGCTGTTTCCTACAAATTAAATAATGGCTCAGGAGTTGAACCCTGGAGCTGTACAAGGAGGAAACCCCCTTCACTCCCTACTTTGCATTCAGCACAATGGTTTCTCATACGCACTCCTTTGTTTGTAGCCCTTCAGCTAATTTCCGACCTATATGATTCTGTTCATATCTAAACCAATTAAAATAATTCTGAGAGTAGGATTTCATGACACACTGATTAAATGCTTCTCTTTAGCCTAAAAAGCCACAGTCTTTGTCTTCCCTACTAATTCCATAACTCTGGTGAAGAAAGCAATCAAGATTTCCTGGCAAGATTGATGCTTTATGGATTGGCATGAATGTTTCCAGCAGTCCTGTTATCCGAACATCTAGGACCAATCTCAAGCAATACAAACGTTTTGCATGGATAGGATGTAGTTGAACAAAACACACTGGAGCGTCATAGGAGAGGAACCAATCCTTAAAAAGGCATAGTTAAACTTAACTGGCTTAGTGTCCTACCTTTAAGGTGGGAATGTTCACTTTTACTGGTGGCAGACGGTTGGTTTTCACTCTGTGCCATCTGCACTATTTTGAGGAGTGCACTGGAGGATAAAGAAGTCGAAACTAATCCCCCATCCATACTTTCTCTCTTGCTTACCTGCCTCAGAGAGAGGATCAGCAGTGCCCATGACTCTTGCAAGCATCAGAAACTGCTGTTCAAAGAGAGTGGCAACATCACCATTGGGAAAGGGTAAAAGCCACAACGAGTTTACTAGGTACAGAGGAAAAGAAAATGTACTATCTCTTCAGGAACTAGACAGCAACCAGAGATCATTAATGAAATACATAAACGTATCACAGCACTCCGGAAATCTCTTTTGCAGCCCTCCTTGGCCCACAGCAGATGGCCAGGGGTTGTCTGAGGAACTGCATGCTTGAAGCAGTGGCCCCACTGTTGCCAGTCCCAAATGTGAACAGTTTCTTCCTCCACAGGCTGGCACCATGAAACTTTGATCTGGGATGCCAGCAGCATGTAGAAACACACAGGCAGGTGTAGTCTAACCTATTGGAGTATTTGCCCTCCGTGCTGGACTTACGCAACTTATTGAAGCAGGTTGTAGCCAGGTGAGTGCTGGTCTCTTCTGCCAAGTAATAAGCGATAGGACAAAAGGCCTCACGTTGTGCCAGGGAAGGTTTAGATTGGGTATTAGGAAAAATGTCTTCACTGAAAGTGTTATCAAGAATTGGATGGTTTAGTCACCATCCCTGGAGGTATTTAAAAGATGCATAGGTTTGATGCTTAGGGACATGGTTTAGTGGTTGGGCTCGGCAGTGCTAGGTTAGCGGTCGGACTCGATGATCTTGAAGGTCTTTTCCAGCTGCAACAATCCTATGATTCTATGGTTCTGATTCAATGAATGTATGTGCAAAATGTTTAATAAAGGACTTACATGAGTTCTGAATTTACCTGTGGTATTTGCAGACCTGCTATTTGTAGTTTTTGGAAGACAGAGGGACAGTGAGGAAGTAATAGATACATCTACATGGCAGGATTTAGTGCAGCGTGATGGAACCTGAATTAACTCTGAATTAGTTATCTCAGTTGCAGAAAGAAGCTCAGCACTTGTCCTGTTTTAGCTACCCTTGCTGTGAGTACCGCACTGCTTCAGGATCCCCAACACCTTCACGTGGCATCATGAAATATTGTACGCTTATACCCTGAAAAGAAAATTTTATGAAGTGATTCTCTGACTACTATATCTCCATTGAAGGCTGTGAATACTGCCAAAACTCAGCACCTACTATAGATTAGGTCATGAAGGAGGAAATGTTGGCCTCTTCAGCCAAATTTTTAGTATTACTGTAACACAGCTGTTTTGTGTGTTGAAATATGAAATGAGAGTGGACTGAATAGGTCCTATGCGCTTACCTTTGGTTTGAAATTGCTCATGTTCCTCTCAGCTGGGAAGATCATTTTGGAGAATATGTTTCTGAGTCATACAAAATGAAGCAGTTTTTATAACTCTTCCAAATTTTGTATTTGTATTTTAATGCTGTAACAAATTTTACTCAGATTGGATCTACACAAAAAAACCCAAACAGTGGAGATTTAAATTTTGCAGCAGGATACCAAATAAAATGAGAAAGTAATCAGGTAGTGACCTGCTGTGTTTCATCTATGTAACTTTTTATCTACCTCAGAAAGAAAGTTTAATTAGTGGTGAAGATGGCAGAATACCTTGTATTTCCATGACATATAAAAGTAAGTTATTTAAAATTAATGTCATTTTTTAAAGTGCATTTCTACCCTCAGCAAAGGCTAGATGGCCATTGTTCAATTTTTGGTAGTAAAACTAGCTCTATAGGGGAAATGAGGTTTTTCACTGCAAATGACCTTTTCTGCTCACAACAGTGCTACGAAACGGCCTACATACAATTATTCCTGGATTTTTGGCAGCAGAAAATTTTCTGGACATAGGAGCGAGGGGATTTTATGATTTTAATCTCAAGCCTGACATTTTAAACTGATAGAGGGTGTTTGATACCAGAAAACACTGACTGTTAAGCAATATCAGGCAAATGCTATATAGTGAATATTAAACTAGCATAGGGACACAGTACAGATCCCAGTGGACCAGCGTCACATCACAAAACAGTGCAGCACTGACTTCTCAGCCACAAAGCCAAAATCTAACGGGCCCATCCACCGCCTCTGGATGTGCACGGACTGGCACTCGGCTGCTGCGCCGCTTTGCTCCCACCCAGCACAGAAACGTGGCTCTCGGGTGCTGCCTGCCTCCGGACTGCTGCTTTTCCCACCAGCTCCATGAACCTGGCCGTTTTCCCTGCTGCTCTATGCACACTTTCAACCTGGAGATCTGCAGCTTCCCTCTGGTCCCTACCAAGAAAATCTTTCAGTGCTGTCTGTCTGTTGGTCCCATGTGGTCTGTATTCCTACTTTATCATTTACTGACCCGCTGGAGCTAAGAGATAAACAGATATGACAGATATTTTTCCTTAGTATTTCCCTTACCTCCCTCCATCCTTTTTGCCTCTCCTGTCTTCCACGTAAAAGGTGAGAGACTGGATCTGCTGAAGTTCATTGTACTTTGAAGTTCAGTGAACTTTGAAGTTTATACTCATGGAAATGAACATCACCAAGGGGGTCTTACAGGGGTAAGCTGCCCATGGCGCACATACTGTTGTTAGATATTTCTGACAAATAAGCCTTTTAATTATTATTAAAAAATCTCAACAGAATGGGAACATGACCTACATAAAAATGGACAAACTTAAACCACAAATTTACAGTCAAAGATAATTATCATATCAACACCATCATTAAAGCCTACAAGTTAAATGTAGTCTATTGGTAAAAGTAAATTTTAGTTGTACTTTGTTTGTCATGATTTCAGATTTCTTCTGCAAGCACCAAGCCTGTTTGAGTCTTTTTCTAAGCCTCTCACTAAAATGTTGGGGAAAAGTCTCCAGTACTAGCTTAATGGTATGTATTTAAATAGTAAATTAACATGCTTGACAAACGGAAAGGGCCATCTGCGATAAGGACAAGATAAGTTTCAGTCAGAAGATGACTGAGTGGGTGGAAATCTTTCTCCAACATCTGTTTGGCTTCTTTGGATTAATCCTCTCCAATTATTCTGTACTGTCTCTCCAGGGAAGGTGGATGGGTGGAGAAGTGTGTTCCAAAATCAAAGTGATTGATCTCATGCATGCAGGAGTTTGAAAGGTCAGCTCAGTGGACGAGCCACTCATGAGACTATTACTATATTTTGTGTGTACTGAGTGTGGAGGAGAAAACACATGCCAGGTCCTTCATCTTTCCTTGGCCACAGTAGATGACACAATCACAGCAGGTTATAAAGTGAGGGAATATTCCCTCCCGTATTCTCCTATTTCTGGGGAAGTTGCCTTGAATGGGCACATGGCAGCCAAAGAGATCTCACAGCAGCTGCCTGCCCACTTGTGTGTTTTGAATAGGTGACTTTCTATACAGTGGCACTCTGTCCTAGAGATTATTATTGTTTCTTCACATCTTTACTATGCTAGCGCTTAAAGGGTCTGGGCTGATACATCTCAGCTATGGGGACAGCAGACTTTACAGACAGTCCCTGCTCTAGTGTCTACTGACGGTATTCTCTTTCTCCCACTAAACCCATCTAATCATGCACTCTGGAAATCTCACAGACTACCCAGCTTAATGAACCTCTAATCTAAATTAACTGGTAAATGAACAATGTATTTTCCTATAGTTTCTTAAGGAATCCAGAAGAATTTGAAGTAACCCATCTTCTATAGTACAAACATTTTTTAATATAGTTTAAAACCTTGTAATTTAATCAGATGCACATGAGGCCTCTTCCACCTGTATTATAAGCTTCTTTCAACAGAGTCCTTCGGCAGTAACTGAAGTGCCTTATGGGATCTGCAATCCAGCAATTTTTATAGCACATCCTCCTTCACTGGAAATGGAAGACTCTTTGTACGCATCAGCTTCAGGGTGATGTATTTGGAAAGATGCACAAACCGTCGAGGTAAGGAAGCCATTGATGAACTCCTTCTACCTTGAGCACACCATGAAAAGTCCATCACTACCTACAGCAAATGCCTACCACTGATGTGAATGTGAGTCATCATATCTGAAATACCAGACTTCTCTGCGTACAAGAACTTGGACTCACACAGAGGTGTTCAATGTAATTCAGGCTAACACTGCAATAATGAATGAGCCAAACCCCTTTTAGTCTCCAAATTCTTTGCTTTAAACTCTCAGAAAACTGCTTAGGTGCTGGTTTTGCATGTGTAAATCTGACAAGATTTGTAACAAGTTCTTGATGACTCTGTATTTACAGATTCAGACATTTGATTTAAGCTTTTGAAAACCATCTAAATCCTTGGAGTGGTAATGAATTATAATGATAAATTATTTCTTTAAAATACAGGAAATAACTGTGTTTAAATACATGAATGCCTGCAGGGTGATTTTTTTGGGGGGTTGGGGTTTTTTTTGTGTTTTGTTTTGGTTTGGTTTTGTTTGGCTTCTGAGTTTTAGAGATTTTTTTCCTGGAGAAAGTCACAGTTGGTACAAGGGACTACAGCTTTTATGGGCATAACAAAATCTTGAGTACTGGCAGCAATTCCATTTATTGAGCAAAACATAGAGATGTGTTCAATTGTCTATTGCCATACTTCTCAGAGAACTGAGAAATAGGAGTAATAGATAATTAATCTTTTGTGCTGCAGTTTAAAATAGCCTATGCAATTTAATTTTTATTTTGGTTCTTTGTTTTTTCTCTTTTTTCCTCCATTTTTTTTGTCTTTAAAGTGTAAAGTGATGCATTACCTAAATGTAAAGTTTGTATACAACTGTTTTTTATAAACTAGTGGGTTATTGATATTTCGCTATTGCAGGGCTTTCAACCTGCAAAATGTTTTATCATTCTATTTCAGTAAATCAAGCTAAGGCACTACTAGAAACATTATTTTGTAGAGCAGAAGAGGAAAGCACCTCTCTGTTTTCACCCTCACATTTTCCGTCTTGATCTTCTGGCTGGTGAGGTTTACTCTCTGAGGAGCCAGTCAGCGCTAACTGAGGTGGACAGATTCCTGCAGAGCTATGTGAAATGCTCTTTCCCCCCAGTATTTGCAGTCCTTGCTGGCTGAAAAAGTGAGGAAGCAGTGACAGTTCACATGACCATGCCAAGTGATTTGGAGCTTCTGCGTGTACAGCAAAGTCTGATTGCCAACAAACCCATATAAAATAAGTCAAGCTAGAGAGTGAACAGCTCTGTTATATAGTGCTGTGACAGCAATGCAGAGAGGTACGTTTGAAGAAAAAGGACTTAGTGGGAGCTAAATGGCACAATGGACAAGATAAACAGTACTCATCTAATTGTATCCCCTGCACATTTGGAGATAAATCCCATAGATTGCAGCTGAAAGCTGCTTTTCAGAACTTAGCATTTCCATGTTGGCAACAGGATTAAATCAATGTGTAATTGCATTACAGTTACGCTTTACTTATTTTACAGTTTTGTAACAACCTTATGGGGGGATGGATAAAATCATGCATCAGGTATTGAGTCAATACCTACTACGATAAAGCAAAGAGATCACTCAGAAGAAGACGAGGGAGAGACCTGATCGCTCTCTACCACTACATGAAAGGAGGTTGTAGTGAGGAGGATGTCGGTCTCTTCTCCCAAGTACCAAGTGACAGGACAAGAAGGAATGGCCTCAAGTTGCACCAGGGGGGGTTTAGGTTGGATATTAGGAAAAACTTCTTCACAGAAAGAGTAGTGAGGCATTGGAACAGACTGCCCAGAGAGGTGGTTGAATCGCCGTCCCTGGAGACATTCAAAAAACTTGTAGACGTGGCACTCCAGGACATGATCTAGTAGGCATGGTGGTGTTAGGCTGACGGCTGGACTTGATGATCTCAGAGGTCCTTTCCAACCTTAGTGATTCAATGATTCTATGATTCTAAGATATACATTTAAGAATAATATCTGAGCCAAGAGCATGTGGAATGTATTAGCATATACTACTGATATTCTGTCCTATCTCAATTGTCCAGACTCTTAATTGATAGCCCCATATTTTTATTGATTTTATAGCAGAGATAATCGGTTCTGTAATAAAGAGTAACAGTATCAGCTCTTACTGCCAAGCATTGCCAGCGAACAGCGAAGTAGTGACCCAGTTGGACCTCTCAGCAGTAAACCAGCCAAAGGCACCTGGGAAAGGTCAGAAGAGCATCAAATACCAGCCTAAGTCACACAGAAGCTGGAACTAAGAACACCACAGAATTGCGACTTTGGGGTGAAAAGTTACTGTGGGCAGAGGAGGCTGTGAGTAGGTGGGAAACCTACAGTGTAGAGCAAAAACAGCAAGGAAAGCGTGCACAGGAGGAGTTCACTCTGCAGAGCAGAATGAGGATTTGACGCTTGGAAGCGTGTGTGCACATGTGCACATAAAAGCCTATACAGGCTATGGATAAAGGAAGGATGAAGTTTTAGAGGTGCTGAGCACATAGAAGATATATTTCCAACTGTAGCGGTTGCAATCAAATGGTGTTTCTTTGTGCATATACAAGGCACTGTCTCCTACCAGAAATGCTGATCCAAGAGGGTGAGAGAAGGTAGAAATAACACAACTAGGGTAGAGAGGGAGGGGGACCCCAGCTACACTTAATGTTCCTCAGGTTCCATCTCTGTTCAGCTGCATACAACATCAGTAGGACGCAACAGTGGCGGAATGAAAGTCAATGAAGCTGACCATGGCAAAGCTAAATAGATCATATGAGCAAATACCAGTATATTTACAAGAACTGTCTTATACATCTTACAGTGACTTAATTATTGCTCCAGCTTTAGGGACCAGTCACTCAAAAGGGGACACTGCTGTTGCAGAATCCAGTAGTTTCTGCAACAGGCTATCATTTGGCCTTTTAATGCTGCCTGAGAAACTCATCTTTTGTCCACATTTGAGTAGGAAAACAGCTGTGGCAACTGTGTGGTTTATATTGCAAGCAGTTACTTCTTAATGTTGATGAAGGTAGAGGTTAAAATTGAAACATCTATTTAAATTCCAGCCATCTATTACAAGGCAGAATTTATTGCTCCTATATACTGTGAAATTTGGGTTGGCAGAAATCACAAAAAAAAATAAAAAAAATTGCAAGCCCTACTGTAAAGATGTGCCAACTCTTCTATAAGGAGAGAAGTATCATTCATGTTATACATGGTAAAATGATACACCTACCAGAAGGCATAATGAAATCAATGGAAAAGTTACTTAAGCTGCCAGTTATAAACCAGCTACCTTCTGTCTGGAACTGCCTATCCCAGAAATGGCATACCAGGAAAGAAATCCCTAGAAAAGGATACTTTTTCAGAAAGGACCAAAAAAACCTGCAGAGGAAGTGCTCATGAGGAAAGCTTTCAGTTGTGCTTCTTATGTGCCTCTGTTATGAAAAAACAAAACCCTGTAATTTTCATAACTGCACACGCAGAGCAGAGAGCGGTGCACCTTTAGGAAGACGGGGGAGAAGCACCCTGCATTCACACGATACCGGTGGGGTCCATGCTGATGGCACAGAATCTGCTCCGTGGTTCTCTCCCCCAGAAGTGGATCTGCACCTGAAAAAGCCTTAAGAGAACAAAAAACCTCTAAAGTTAGGAACAGGTTAACAGAGCCATTTGAACATGTCCTCTCATGGCTTTCTACTTGCTAACATTATTGTCGTCTTTAATTCATTATACACCTTATTTTCCACAGGATCCCTGCATCAATCTTCTCTCTGGTCAATATGTGGTCCTAAATGCAAGTCAAGCAGGAGCACTGAAAATAAAATGATCCTTTTCATCACTAATTTTATCTTCAGTTCTGAATGTCATCATTATTTTCTTTTTTTTTTAATCTGTAGAGTATTGAAATGTTTCACTGCCATTAATAAACTTTAATTCTACTCATGTGAGAGAACAATTCGTCTCATTTTTTTTCAGATAAGACAATTGAGGCTGAGAAGGAAATAGATTATCTATTCATTTTAGTGCCCAGTAGGAGACACATAACCTGACTTTTCAAAGAACTTCCCATTATTAAGCCCTTTGTGTATATGTCTATACAGCATCATGAGGTAGGACCTCTCAGGAAGGTTAACTGGTCCAGGGTTAGAAATGCAGCTACACAGTGCTGTCAGCATGGCATTGTACATTAATAGTTAAGATATGTGTCCCACTGATTTCACTGTACATTGATATTTAAAATATGTATCCCACCAACTCCACTTGTAACAGGGAGTGCTCAGCACTTCTGCAAAGCTAATACCCAAATTGCAAGCCAACCAACTGGAAAATGAGACGGACTCAACTGGTGAATGCTTGTAAAAATGCTCCTTTGAGTAATGTACCTAACATCATGCAGAAACTCTTATGATGGATATCGTCCTTTCCCCTCCTGAAGTCTGCTATGTTTATAATATGCCCTTCAACAGATGCAGCAAGGAAGTCCAGCATTTTGTAGACATAAGTGCATGTCACTTCTTTGCTCAGAGGAGATCCATCCTGCACAATTTAAAGGGAAAACTTTCTATGGAAAAAGGTTCTGACTGAGCAATTTGAGGCTGCAATTAAATATATGGGCAATAACTCAATTAAGGTTGCATGAGCAAACTTAATTGTAGCATTCTCTCACTTGCATCCTTGGTTCTCCAGCTGTTTTCAAACCTTGGCAGAGACAATTTCTTTTTCTTTCTTCCTTTAAGCCCCTCACCCTTCACCCACCCCAGACATGCTGATACCCAACCATAGAATAGAATAGAATAGAATCATTAAGGTTGGAAGTGACCTCAAGGATCATCTAGTCCAACCATCCCCCCACCACCTATTACCCACTAGACCACGTCCCTAAGTACCATATCTAACCTTTCCTTAAACACCCTCAGGGATGGTGACTCCACCACCTCCCTGGGCAACCCGTTCCAATGCCCGATCACCCTTTCAGAGAAGAATTTTCTCCTCATCTCCAACCCAACTGATACCCATGCTGATACCCAACCATGCCTTCCTATAAGCTAGCATGTCGGTGGCAACAGCCGCCTCTCATCATGCCCTTACCTCTTAGTGCCCACACTAGTGAAACGCTCTGCTGGTGTGGACTCTGCTAGGTCTTGGATCATGAATGAGGGCAGCTTGGCTGTCACAGTATAGCCGTTTCTATCTCCTTTTAATACTCTTTTATTCTGCATCTCAACTAATTGGGAAAAGGTTGTTGGCAAGGGCTCAATTTGTTTACAGCCTGTGTGGAATACTTAATGACACTGGGAGCCCTGACTTTTGAGGGCAGCAAACAGCAGGAGCCTTTCGCAATGCAAAAGATTTTCTTCTGAGATTGTTTCCTCAGTATCCAGAGTAAAGCACAAAGTAGTTCATAGTTGAGAGAAGCCTTTTGCTCCATGCCTCTCACAGACATATCTACCACACTGACCAGTAATTTCAGAGGAAAATAGCAAGAACAAAACCTGGGATGTGCTAAAAAAATACAGACATAGAACTGTAATTTTGTGAAAAATAATAGAATAGGAACCATACAATGAATTACTAGAGATCTCAGCTTCAGATTTCATATTATGGAAAGAAATGTGACTTAAAATAAATGTATCATGTTAGAGGGAGAGAGATGAATACTAGAATTTCAGCAGAGCTAGAAGACATTTATCACAGATACTCACCTAATGTGGCAAAGAATCAAGCAATATTTATAGACAAATTTAATCGGATGCAGGAGGTAATAAGACCTTGAGTTCTTTGGCTTGAAAATCCGTTTAGGCATTGATAAGATGTTTGAAAGGAATCTAATTTTTCATGCGGTGATAGCATTTTTACACAGCAAGGAAGTAGCTTATAAAGACAGACTTATTTCTTATTTGTCAGATTCTGTTGCTTCAGTTAATTTGAGGGAGACATATTCAAGAAAATGGCTTCATTACGGGAAGCAAGCTGTACTCAGTCTGTGAAGAAATTAGTAAAGCCCAAAGTCTATACTGACCACTAAACACAAAATCTTTAAATGAAGACTTTTGGTTTTGATTTTTAGTTTATTTCTTTTCATTAAAGAAAGCTATGACAACAAGCTGCGACAGGTAAAAGAAGACCAAGGCTAATTAGAAGTATTCAGAAGCTTTCATGGTATTGTAAAAAGTCCTCGAAACCTGATCAGGATTTTTTTTTCCTAAATCACAGCTGATCTCACTCTGTGAAAATGTTACAAATCTTGCACGTGGAGAAGTATCATGGCCAGAGAATTTCCAGATGTTTTTCTGGCCTTCATCAGTTATTTCCAAAGTACATAAATGACTTGTTTACTAGGTTGCAAAACTCTCTTTGTCTGTACTGCACACATCTCTAGCACTGATCATCACACCATCAGACATTAGACAAAATAACACTCAAGGAATTACAAAAAAACCAAGGGATCACAGCTTTCTGGGGAATTTTAGCGTTTCTTTTCTAAAGCAGACAACTGTCAGGTGACTTCTGGCCCCTGCTCTATCAACATTAAGCCAAGAAGTGTAGATACTGTTGATGTTCCACAGATTTGAGCTGTGTAGAGCTCACGCTGCCATATAGATTGGAAGTACTACCTCTTGCCCTAAGTGGAGCGATTCCCATTGAATTTGCTGGCCACTGGGTTGAGCCCTAGGAGCTGATATCTTTAGCCCCAGGAAAATTCCTCTTGGGCTTGCTTTTCTCTTTACTGCCAGTGGCAGTGACTGTAATTGCAGCTGGTTTCTGGAGGGGTGCAAGGAAATGACGCCTGTAAGGATCTGTGAGGGTTGCTTCATGTAACCCTGAAAAAGCCACCTGAGGGTTGGAAGGTGACAGCTGGTCAGAGAGTAGCACCGAAATGTGGCTGATCTGTCTATTAAGTCAGAACTAGAAGGATCTTTAGGAAAAACAAGTGTATTATAGGATTTTCCTAATACAGTGCACTGTATTAGGAAACAGGAACAGGATTACAACCAGGAAGGAAACTCTGAACAAATCTATTCTGATGTAAAGGAATCTTTAATGAGTAGGGCAATGAGTACTTTTGGCTGACATTCACTCAAAAGGTGTATTTTCAGCTCAGTGGCCCCTAGAAAGAGGAACTGGAACTGACTCAAAAGAATCCATGCTTTCCAATAAATCACTACTTCTTGTGGCACTTTGAGAGGTCATAGGTGAGACTAATTTTCCCTGCTCTGTATTTGAGATCTTGTATTTGAGATCTTTGTATTTGACCTGTATATTTTGGTAAGGTTGCAGGCTAGCAACAGCTTGAACTATTTTTTCTGTGATGTTTTTTCTAAACGTGCACAGAAGAAACTTGGATTAAAAAAAATCCAGCTAAGAGGAAATGATGAACTATACACAAAAGATAAGGGAAAAAAAGTCATTATTGCATTGACTTTAAAAAGTGAGGAAGGTGGAGACTTGCCTGCACTAGGAAGCAGATTACCAAAGCAATAAAATGAGGAATTAGGAACAGAATAGATAACAGTTGAAGAGGTTATTGAAAGATTACAGAGTCTAGTAACTGATACAATAGAACAATGTCTACTCTACCTATATTTCAGACTTCTAAAGCAAACTAGGAAAACTTGCAAGAAACCTTTTGTGGATGCACATAGCATTGAGTATTTGACAAAATAGAATTCTGAAAAATTATGAATCTGACTGAAAAAAAATTGCATGCCAGGGATAAAAGATCTAAATATAGTCTTTAGGCTATGAGTGAGAGAATTTGGGGTACTTTAGAAAACAAAGATATTCACAATCCCCAATGGACATGGACAAGTGTTAGCCATTCATATATGTTTGTGCACATGCACATATACACAAATAAATGTGTGCTTATGTGTGCTATTTTTTTAGTCTTAAAAAAAATAAATTCCTTTTACAAAGCCTTAATTTGAAAACTCACTCTCACAATTTTATTGGGAGCCCAATGATACATGTTTCTTAAAGCCCAGGTCCTGGAGTCAAAAGATTGCATAAAATACAGAAGGGGACTGGAGGGGGGAAGGTTTTAACCCTCTTGGCTATAAGCAAAATCTTGAAAGCATGAAAGAAATGCAGAGTAAAAGCTCAGAATGTCAAAATGATCCTCCTTAAATAAAAATAGCTCATCGCTTCAGTTCTAATATGATTATTTTTGCAGGGCTTGCTCTAATTTTTTTTTTTTAAACATCTAGGTTTAGTTATAGTGCAATCTATTCACCCCTAGAGTAATTTTGATGACACAAAATGCAAATGAGATTAAAGTGCTTTTGCGCATGCCTCCCTCTGACCCACTGAGGGCTCGACAGAGCAGTAATCATTTTGTCCCTGCTCTAGACTCTACCTGGCTTACACATACTTGTTTCTCCTAGAGAAGAGGGAACACAAAAAGATGACGCTAACCAGAGCAGGTTGAGTAGTCTTTCTGACTTGAGAGCTTTAGAAATCATCAGTGTCCCCAGACAGAGTATCTATTGTTACACTGGCAATAACCACAGACAATCTACACCCACGTTCAGTATATTCTCTCTAGGCACTACCTAAAATATAGGCATTAAAGTAAAATCTTTGTATTTTATTCATCAAGGATATGGCATTTATTTGCCTGGTAAATGTTACGATTTTGCTGCAATTTTAGCACTTCCAGCCTGTTTTTCCAAAGAGATTCAAGGAAGGATTTAGATCCCATCCCTGATGATAAGCAGATTTGGGACACCAGCATCATAGGTCATGTCCATGGCCATGACTGTGTCTTTCCGTGGCAATACTACTCTTAAGCCCTACAACCTCACCATCTGCTTATTCATCCTAGCTATACAAGCTCTGCAGGTTTTGGGGGCTTTTTGTTCGGTTGTTTTTTGGTGGGATGTCACACCTGAATTACTGAACTGGGGTAAAATAACTTACAAAAATATATCTTCATAAAGCTATTCTCCTAGACCTTGTGTAGCTGATCCTCAAGTCCTTCTTCAGTGTCACCATATTCCTTCTGAGATGGCTAAATAGTACCACTTGCCATGCCAATTATTCTTGATCAAGAACCACTCAAATGAAAACTTTCTGGCACATAGTAACAATGGGATATGTTAAAAGTATCTAAAATGGCATTGCCTAAAAATATCCCTGCATGATAGAGTTGGGTAAAAATGAATTAATGGATTGTTTGATGAATCTAAATATCTTGAAAAATATTTTTTATTTAACTGCAATAATTAAAAGAATTGTCTTATTGAATATTTTTTCTATTTCTAAAATAAAAATAGCATAGGAAATTTCAGCATGAAAAAGGATTTTGAATATAACAAGCCTGAACACTTTAGAAAACACTGACATGAATAACTTTTCAGAGGTTCTCCTTTCCCTCCTACGAACAGTGTGACAAATGGACCCAAACTTCAGGAAAAGAAAATGTCCCAGATTTGTCTTTATAAGTCAGAAGTATTCCTCCAGATATTTCATCCAGCTGTAGTGCTTATTTCAAAAAAAGTCTATTCCTGATCATCAGATTGTATGCAGTGTTTCCCTAGTACGAAATGCATATAAGAAGTTCACCCTTATTTACAGGACAGATAAAGTTCATGAATTATGATAGAACATCTCTTGTGGAAACAGTACAGAGTTCAACTTTTTCTGTGCAATGCAAGAAAACCTACCAGGATTGGAAAATTTCCAAACAGTAATAAAAATAATAAGAATAAAGCTTTAAATATAAAATGCAGAAGAAAGCCAGAAATAATTAAAGATTTTAAGAAAGAAGAGAGGGAAAATTTAAAATCAATTGCAGTGTAAAGGAATCCTGCAAATATGAAATTCAATTAACTCCATGGAGGTGGGAATTGGCTCATTTCATTTGATATACTATTAAGGTGAAATACACAGTACTTACAGAAAGCCTTGTTACTTTCCTTGCTACTGCACTGGGGAGGGGGCAAGGAGTGGGTGCTGAGAGCTCTTAAATAGAGTATCTTAATGGATCAGGGTCTAATTGCTAAGCCCCGGGGCTAAAACATCATTTTTGAAGCTGACACCTCCAGATGCTGAATAAGCAAAACTTTCTAGCAGGGCTGCAGACCCTACTGCAGCACATAGTCTGGAACAGGATATTTAAAATCTCTGCAAAGTTTCTGTGAGACATTCTTCTGAGAATATATAGATCATGGATCTTGAATCCTCTCCCCAAAGAGTCTCATAATTACAGGCTGTACCAGTAACAAATATCTTAGATATTGGAAATTGTCAGGCTACCTTCCCTGTCTCTGTGGTGAATCGCTGCTTAAGTTATAGGCATATATTTTCCGTCCAAGGGTTTACTTCATTCTTAACCTCCTTTCCTTAACTCAGGAAATGATTTTAGGCTTGTTATTCAACAAAACAGCTTAGTGCTTCCTTAACTTCAATGCATCATTTTTAATCAGAGCCTGCATATAAACTGTGTGCTAGAGAGCCAGGCTTCAAAGCAGCCTTAAGGCTGGCTGTGTCTGCAGCCCTGACTGGAGCTCATCGGAGGAGAAGGATATGCCCTGGTTTGTTGGTGAAGATGTAGCGCTGTGGTGTCACAGCTATTTCAGCTCTGGAGCTGACCTAGTAAACCACCACGGCAAAGCTGTTTGGGCTGACGGGCTCACATCCCAACTTGTCATAAATTTCCTCATTCTACAGGACAAGGGCGCTGGGGCTCTGCTAAACACACGCCATTTGGCTTTGGTAGGATCACCTGTCCTAATCACAGCCCATTCCCCACGCACGGTTAACGATATTTTCATAGCCTCTGGCTCCCTCCGCTGCCCTCCCTGCCTGCTGAGCTCAGCACTGGCCTCCCAGAGGTAACACCAAGCTGAGAGAGAGGGACGCACCTGAATCACAGAGGAGATGATGCCTGCATACGTGCCTGCAGACATATGTGCACACACTTTTTCGGATCCCAGTCCTGAAGGGAGGAAGGGCTGGCTGACAGCTGTGTTCCCACATCTAATACCCTAGAAAAATGCAGCTAATCTAAGCCAAAGAGGGCTTCCGGCAACAGGACTGCTTACCGTACGTGTATCTTAGCGAGTGAAGGGAAAGCATGGAAAAAACAAGGGCAGTGACAGAACCAAGAGAAGGCTGGAGATGCAGCGTTTCTCTCCGGCAGGGCACGGAGGTGATGAGGCAAGGAGAGGAGAAAAAGCACTAGGAGATTTTGAAATGGCTTGATCCCTTTCTGGGAGAAGCTCTACGGCTTAGCAGCCACACAGCGTGAGTGTCCTATAATATTTTTTAAAAGAAAAAGCAACACCACCTCCTCATGACTGTCAACCGTTATATTTTACATACAATAAACACACTGGAATGCAGCCCTAGACTAGGCAGTTATAGGATAACAGTTCCACCTCTCTGAATGTATTACGATGCTTGATTTTTATTACTGATTAATTTTATTAGGCTTTGCAGCCTTATCAGAATGGAAATCATAAAGAATGAAGCCAGATGTTACTGTTACTCCAGTGAATTCTTACTGTAATTAACTTCTTCATCAATAATTAATTTTCATTAACAGTTCTTCAGCATCATGACACTACTAATAAAACAATATGCAAATATTAATACTGGTAAGTTATTCTGTACTGTCTAAATATTAAGACAGATTTTTTTTCAATGAAAACACTATCGCACTAAACACTATGTGGATGCTGTAATGGTAAAAATAGACAAGAAAAGAGACGGAATTGCTTTCTCCGTATTTCTTTTAAAACCTCACAGTAAATATTTAAAAGTAAAACAAAGCTCCTATGAATGTAATACACCTGCTGTGCAAGTCATTTAATTTGAGACAAATCCTGCACCGCTGTAGAGCCCTACTGAATTCTTGTTCCCCAAAGGACAAAGGAAGGAACTGGAGTGGTTCCTGTGAAACACTGAGCAGGCAAGAACAAGGAGCAAGGGTTTCAAGTCACTGGCAGGGGTATCAAAAGTACTATTTTTCTTATGTTCATCTTAGAAAAAAACAGCAATACTTGAACATCCCATCAACCACCTAAGATATTTTCAAAGTTCTCCAGGTTTACCCAGTGTGTCTTAACTGCTCTTCTCATGCTCACTTTCTTTTCTCTTCTGCTACATCATAGAAAAAAATAAAATTACATACTCTTCCAGGAAGAAGGCAAATCTCCTGCCAGCAGTGACACTTATTTATTTTAAATTTTGACAAACTTAATGTAAGTAGGCTCCATATATTACAAAGTGAGCTGACATCATTCCTTCAAAGACCTATTCAGGTGATCTAGCTCAAAATAATTATACGTTTTAGGAATGCGCTGAATCTAGCATTGCCAAACATCACAATCAAATAGAGAACCATAACAGACTTTTAAATATGGCATTAAACCCAATTCCCAGTAAGAAGGATACAGAAGTTCTTTTCTTCTTTCAGTCTTAGTAAGTGAGACTAAAGTCATTATGTGTTTTTCCTGTTGATGGTCATTGTTAGGTGCTCTGCGAAATCCCATTTCTTCCTGCACAGGAAAGCTGTCTCTCAAAATGGTTTCTTTAATAAGAGAGAATCATGTCGTATAAAAGGCTGACAGTCTCTGTACTACGTTTGTGTTCAGAAGACTAAGAATTGAGACATTTGAACGACAAACCTCCAGCTGTAACAAATAACTGTGTTCTTTGTGAATACCAGATGCCACAGACTAAACGATACCATGGATTCATTGATGCAATAACTCACTTGGGTACCTGAGCTGCAAGGTCCTATTCCTTGCTCTCACACTAGTGTGCTTGATGAGCTTAAAGAGATCAGTTTAACCTTAAAGAGGTTGCATGCCTCAATATGTAACCTTATTTTTATATCTGTGTCATCGGGTAACTGTGACTGCTGTCTTTGTAAAGCATTTTGATACCTAATGATACAGAAAGAGGTGACCTAGCTAGGCTCACCAGTTTTTAATGTTGTTTTGTATCTTCAAGATGCTATGGGCTGAAGACTCAAGTGTGGAGCACGGGAGTAACAGAGCAAGTTTCTGGTCATTTTGGGTAAGAATGGAAGAACACAGTCACTTTCTATAACAGAATTAAAGACTAAAGCACTGTGTGTTTATCTTGTTCCTATTACTGTCAATACGGCAGCATGTGGAAAGAATACTTGTATTTTTGTCTAGAGATAAAGCCTTGACCATTTGCCCCAGCCTTTCATTGGAGGCAGTATACATCAGGGACTTCATATCCAGCACTGTTTTTCCTTAAGAAGCATTAAGGGGAAGGTGATGAGGAGCAGAGAGGTTTCTGATGGGCCACTGGGGAAAGGAGTTACTGAGTGAAAAAGTCAAGGTAGAAATTCTTGGCACAGTAATCAAGACAGGCTCTCAGGACTTTTTAAAATATGCCTTTAAATCTACTTACAGTCTGGCTGAAACCAGATTTACAGTCTATTTTTGCAGCTGCCAGTCTCCACTTAGAAAAGCTTTAGCATTGAATATGGATAGTGTACTTTAAAAGGTAGACAGAAACCTTTGAAGTGCACATAGGCTGAAGTGGAGGGTTACTTGAAAGTATAGGTTTCCTCTGATAGCAAAGGTATTTAGAAATGTTAGGATCCCAGAGGTGTTCAGGTGTTCATCATTTGTCTAGGTGGACAAAGCCTTAGATTTTGCAACTGAATGTGTCTATGTAACTAGGAATCCCCTTTTCTTTAGCCGTCCTGTTTGCGTATGTGCCTGCACGAGGGACAGAAGACACATCTTTATATTGTGATATTTTTCCATTTAAGAATGTCTTAACAATATCTTCGAACCTATGGAGAATACACTCAGAAAATACCTGTAAAGGGCCAGCTCCTGAATCAGCATAAATTAGTATCATTAGTGGCTAATAAACTATATCTTTTAACTTTTGAAGTTAAAAAACATGCAAAACCTGGTATTCTGTTACCTTCTTTTGAATACCTTTAAAAAAAGCTTATGTTATTTCTCAAAGTCTGCATATTGAACAAAATTATACACCTAAAATTTTGAGGGAATTAGATTATTTTGGAAAATATTTAATGTAAAGTAATCCATCTGAAAAGGAAGAAAATATCCTATTGAAAGCATTCACTGACAAAAAATGCTTCCATTATTTATAGAAGTGTTTTTTTCTTTTAAATTAAGTCGAACAACAATCACAAAAATAAATATAGGTATAAGCAAATCCTTTTGCCTATAACCATTACAGGCAAAATGTTATCCCAGGGGAGTTTACCTGAAGATATAAGAATGGTTAGAAGGTAGTTAGCTGAATACATTAGAGCACTGTTGATATCGTATAACAGTTTTGTACTGTTGACTACTGTGTTTCTCATAAAAATGAGAATTTAAAATAAAAAATGGATAGCTCCAGTGTAGCTGGAACAACAAAACAAGCATTTTGAAATGAGATCCTCACCTTTTGCCGTGGCTCTAACATCATGTTTGATTTACAAGTTTGTAAAATAAAGGGAAAAAAAAAATATTTTTAAATAAACCAGAAAACCAGACTGAAACCTAACAGGTTTGGTTTTTTGTTGTTTTGTTTTGTTTTGGGTTTTTTTTTCCCCTGAGGATGGGTGGCAGTTGATTCTGTCAATATACATGAAATGAATGCAAGAAAAAACAACTCTAGAGAGTGAGTTATCTATATGTATCTCTACTGTTGATTTTGTTTGGAGTACCACTGGTGGGCTGCCTGGCTGTGGAAGCTTTAGAATTATTAATGAGGTTCAGGGGTACTGCTAGCAGAATTACTTGCTTAAATCTCCCACATCTCAGATTAATGCCTTAGATGTTGGACTGTAGCATATTCTGATATCTTTCTTTCCATTTAGCCTAGGCCTGTGGAAGCTTTACTGCAAAAAGGTGAAATTCTGACAAAAAAGTTTTGAAAAGTTTTCATCTCCTTCAGCTACAACAGTGTCTTTTATCAGGTGATTTATTAAGAATCTCCTTATATAAACAAAACTGTTGGTTTAAATTTTGTTCGGTCTAAGACTGCTGTTAATTTTCATGGAGGCCTATATCTACTTTGTAACATCTTTTAATATGAAAATTCCACTTTTACTAATAACTGGTAGTTCATAGTAAAAAATAATCGAGTATGTGTGTCTATAGTACTGGAAAAGAGGCTTTTTATTTTTTACTCCAATGTTTGGCATTCAAAATGAAAAACATTTTGAATTTTAAAATAATTTCGTATGTTTTTAAGAAAGTACTACAGCTACCCTTATACTGGCTTTATTCCCTGGCATAATAAAAGATAGATCTGCAGGTAAGTGTGTATGTAGAAAGTGTACCTGTGGATTCTGTGTTATTTGCTAGATCTGAGATAAATAAACCGGAATAGCATTGGCCCCTGTCACACCTGTACTGTGGCTTCAGGGACGCCACGCTGACTCTCTGAGAGCCAGCCAGCCTTCGGGATGCTGTCCTGCACCAAACAGATCTCCTGGCTTAGATAACTGTGAGCTGGAGGGATTTCTGCAACCAGGCTCCACTGTGCTTTGCTAAGTGCCACAGCTAGCTCTGCACTCTTGCAGATTATCACCACCGAATGTATACTGTTTGCAAGGTCCCATCTTCTCTATCCTCTCTACAGATTATCTGAGGTGTCAAAATCTGTGTAAGTCTCGCTTCAAGTAAGGATCTAAAAGAATTTTCTTCGCTTCTTGTCTCGTATATTGATCATCTACAGTTCCATGCTACACAAATCTTAAATTAAATTGCATAATATAGCTCATTTGTTTTTAGAAATAGGCAAAAATACCTTTTTTTTTTTAACATCTAACCACTTTTTGCTTGCAATATAACAAGACAATGTAGGGAATCCCGTTCGGAAGATCTCGCGTTGTACGGTGAGCTTAGGCACACCCCTATGGCCTGCACAGAGCCCCACAGTGGCCACACCCCATAAAGGGAGTATATAAACCTGTGACGCAGTTTAATAAACGCCATTTTGTTCATCCATCATATTGATGTCGTGATCACTTGGCCCTGAGGTGAGAGTCCTCAGGGGTGAGGTGTTTGTCCTCGGACTCCAGGACCAGTAGTTGAAGCCCCCCGCTGCAGCTCCAAGAACACGGAAAGCAACAGACAAGAAGGAAAAAAGTGTGAGGAAGCATGCATGCATGGAGCTAGATCCACCAAACCACAATGAGAGCTTTGCTCCAGTTTGCTGGGTCAAAGCTGACCTAAAAACTGGAGTAGCTGTCAGCTGCTGGGTTTCTGCCCCATTTCAGGAATCTTCAAGCAGTCGCTGCAGCAGTTTGTAGGCCTCCTTCCCCTGCCATCAGCGCAGGGGACCGTGCCCAGGGCCACTTTACTCTTGGCTGGTGTCCAGCTGCTAGAGCAGCTGGCCCCTGGAGGCTGCTGGTAATCAGTGAAAATCAAATCAGCCCTGTGCAGTGAGCTGGTGCTGGGGTGAACTGATGCTGGGAAGCTTGCGGGATTAGGAAAGCACAGGGTTGGTATACAGTTCCTTCTTGGCCAGAAAGATGGACCACCATTTTCAGATGGCTACCTTCTGTCTCAAGGGGTGTTTCAGTCTGTTCTAGTGCTTTAGAAACTTCATGTTTAGAAACACATACTTAATGTTATTATAAAGAAACTGGAGAGGTTAAAAACTTCTAAGAGAAATCACGTCAAAGTTTTAGGTAGCTTGGTTCCAGTAACATTATTCTAAATCGAAATTTAATCTAAGGAGACATGACGACAGCAATGTTTACATGGCAAGATGAAACACCTTCTGGAACAAGTTTTGTAGGGGGAGGAAAATGAGAATGAAGCCATGCATAAATATGTCTCCTCATGTTAGTGCTGGTCAAATTTGGTTTCTCTTTCACAAGGACAATAAAAGAGTAGATATGCAGTCCTACTGTCAGACCACATATATATAGGACCTTGTCTCATAAAGCCAATTCTGATTTGAATTTCGTTTACCTGCAAAGTCTGTCAGAGATCCAGCACAGTAGCAGAGCTAATCACAACATGGTTAATGGGCAGAAATTCCAGCCCATTCCAGGGACCAGCACTTGACAGAGCAGAGAGTACTTGACTCCCTTTTTCTTTTGTCTCCCTGCCATTCTTAAAGGATAAAGATAAAAACAATATTTTGTATCAGCCTTCTAACTTACATCCATTCCTGTTTCAGAGGGCCCCTCTCCTCACTACACTCTGTGGCATGTTCTGTTGGTTCCCTGCCGTGCCTACGTAAATCTAAGTCAGCACTTCCAGAGAAAATGCTGCTTAATAATTTTAAAGAGTTATTGCTGCTGGCTTCGTCAGTGCATGGTACAGCAGAGTGAAGAATAAAGAACAGGCACAGAATGACCCGACCCCAGTATTTGTATTGAAGACTATAAAGCGATACTTGTCCAAGAAAATGCAGTTTCTTTGGCAAGCATGCTGATGCCAGGAATATGTGTGAATATAAAAATCCCCAGAAAGACAAGGCACTTTCTAAGGAGTGTTTTTCTATATCAAGTTTCAGGTGTTGAGAATCTAGTGCTTTGCCTGATCAACAAGCTGGAAGTACAAATTCACTGTGAATTGATTTGATGGTCAGTCAGTAAATGTAACTAGAGCAGCGCAAGTTTCACTGCATCTCCACAATTTGTTTCACTTCTGTCTTTTGAGCTTTGTATGTATTGCTTTCCTGACCCTCACTGCTATGAGATTTATCTTTAGCATTTCCAATTCTTCCTCTCCAGTTGAAGCTTCCTCATTTGACATAAGCAGTTATTCCAGACATGGTGCTGTATTTTTGAGGATTGATTAACGTGACAAAGTATTGTAATTTGAAACAGTAATTTCTTTTTAACTGATGAAGTTCAAAGGGAATTGCAGGAGCTTCCCACCTGCTTGCATTCCTCTAAAAACAAGCTGTGTTTATAAGATTAGTTAGATTTCTAAAGAAATGAAAATATAAAGGCCTTACAACCAAGATACCATGCACAGAAGTAGTAGCACACGCCACTGGATCCAAATGGGGAATTGCTAAGATAATAATAATGCAGTCCTCTGTAGCTTGCCTAGGCAGATCATATACCTGCAGATGCTGACTTCTGCTGAGTGCTTCAGTCATCACCCTAGTGGGTTACTGTGGTATCTATGGTTTGTGCACAGGCTCTACTTTCTCAATTGTATACTGACCTTGAAAAAAAACGGCTTGATTCTGTCCTCTAAAAGCTCCCATTACACACTTGATAGCTCCTGAACTTCCACAGGGTTTCTTCGGTTTCTTCTCCATCCACCAATAACTAAATTCCCAAACCTTTTCTATTCATCTGCCATCCCCCAATACTGTCCATGCTGTCCTAGCAGCCAGTGTCACACTTTCTGGACTCCACAATAAGGCTCTCATTGTAACCATTTGCCACTGATTTAGAAGTTGTCCTCTTTGCAAGCATTGACAATAGCCTTGCCACTTCTGTCACGCTTTATATCCAGCACAACCATCATGAATTACCTCATTACAATGAAGCAAATACTACGGTCACAGAATTCAACATATTTTTTTTTTCTATGAGAGACTGCTGCTCCTGTTAATATGCTTGTAACTACTGGAATTAAAACACTTGGAGTCAAAACTGGGCCTTGGTAGTTCTGCACAAGTGGGGAAAAGCTCCCTGTCTCAGCATTTAGACACAGGCCAAAGAGAAATACAGTGTTTGGATGGGAATCCTAATCAGTTACTTGCACAACATAATAGCTTTAATACCCTTCTGCCTCTAAACATCACATCTACCTTATTCACAGATTCATCACATTGAAAGTCTTCCAACAGTTAAATTAGAGACAAGAAAAAGTGTGTGTGAGAGAGAAAACCCTCGACCTCATCTTACCTCTGCCTCCCACAGAAAATTCAATACAAACATTACACTTGTACTGACTTGCACTGACTGCTGATTGATTGCTAAATTCACTACTGCCATCTCTACCTAAATAAACGCAGGGAAGGCTCTGGCCCTCTATTTTGTAGGCCCACCCAACTGTGCACACATAAAATTGGAAGAGCAGCAGTAATTTATCTTCCTTTGGTTCTTTCAAGTTTTTTGCAGACCCCGACTGCCTCTTAGAGAGATTTGGTGCTGCTAATTTTTTTAACAGACTATCTATATCATTTTGTATTCTAGAGCATTCTTCCCCATTTCTTGTCATGTTTCCAGCAAAGTAAGAAGTTAGTTGGACTGCTCATGCTCTAGACAGTTAGCATATTGCTGTTCTGCTGCTGGTGCAGCAGAAAATAGAAAAAGCAGCCCTTTTTTTTACAATCCCTTTCTTTGGGTTATTCGGTCCACTCAGGAGGGAAGGGCCTCAGCACCTTCACAGTTCCCCCCAACACGTTCACTTACACTCAGGGGTGTCCCCTCCTGTAAAGCCTTAGGAACAGACTGGCAATAGATCAGGGAGGCAAAAGGGACTGGAGATTTTATTTTCATTCCAGAGAGAGTATAGCTCTTACTGTTGTCATGCCAAGTCAGTTGGACCACATCAAGAATATATTTGCTGCAGATCTCTTAGGCACCAGGGGAACACCAGGCATAGTAGGGATACAACAAAAGTACTCTCTGAAATCTCAAGCACAGCTGGAGAGAATTTAAACAGTGCTTCACGCTGCACCCTCAAGCCACAGGTGTCATCAAAACTGAAGGTGGGCAGAAAACAATTTTATTTCTGTTGGTATCTGCTTATGACACTCATATGTTTAACTCTTTCCAGCTAAAGCAGGTAGGGAAGCCACTTATAAAACAAAACCTGTGGATTCTCCATTTCATACCAAAACATTGAAACACACAAGACGTGAGAGAAGTGAAAACCTGGAAGAACTCATTATCGATATAAAGCTAAACAGTAGATTTTGCTGAGTCCTTCAGAGAAATCTGGGGAGATTTAAAGGCTAGCAATAATCCTCATTTGGCTTCAGATACCTAGGGTGTTGCTGTTTCCCTGAATAATTTGTAGAGACTCCTCTATAGCCCTTGGAGAGAAATATGATCTTCTGGAACATGATTAATCTATTCTAGAAATTCACTTTAGGGTAAGTTGAAGTACTCCGTAGAAGTACCTGTGTTCTTTAATTGATTACCCAGTCTAAATGACCAACACTGTTGTGGATATCTTTACTGCAGAGTTCTCATTTGACCAGATGAGTCTCCCAGAAAGAAACTATTGGAAGATTCAGAAATAATCACTTCAGAATTTGGCAAGAAAAGGAAGGCAGACTGCTGCTAATGGGAGTGATTAGTGCTCTAATTCAGCATACATTAAGATTATCACATCTTCGATATCTACCTGTGAGACAGAGCTCCATTACCAGGTTACCACTCCCTGGCACTGCTGCCCCAGATTTCTGAACTCCAACCTCACGTCCTTGCTGAGGAAATTTGGAGCCCACATAACCTACTGAGAGCCTGATCGTGGAAAATCATATGCACAGCACATGCCAAGCCTGCATGCATCATATGAGGAAAGATTCCAAAGCAAGAACTATACTTCATTGCTTTGCAAGTGTTTACAAACACAGTGTAGGATGCACAGACGACAACTGAGGGATTCTTCACAGGAGCAATGGAAAGTGTTTCTGCAGGGCATGACAGGAATATTAGTATAAAAGCAAGTGAAACATTCACTAGCTTATGCTGAGCATAAATATAAAGGCTATCCATGGCACCAAAAATGGCACTCTAAGTAGAAAATTTGCAGATAATTTATTGCTATGGCAGAGTGTTAAGAAAAAACATTGTACTGTAGTTTCTTTTCAGTATAGGCAATAAGGCAAAAGACCTAGAAAGACATTAAATACGTAGCATTATCAGAGAAACTGGATGTTACCAGGTTCAAGCATATCTGCCTGCTCTTTCTGCTAAGAGGGTGTACTTTTGGAATAGCAGTTCATGTTTTTCAAGAGGTGGGTGAATTTTTAAAGTACTAAATACCAGAGGAACTATAGTCCTACCAGAGATTCATAACTTATGCCTTTGTAATACTTCTGTTCCTTTTTCTTTTCTTCTAAGAAAGATAACATAAAAAAAGGGAACACTTCCTATATGCTGGGATTGAGCCATATAATCTCCAAAACCAAATAACCTAACAACCTATTTTATCCTGTATTTCTACAATACTTACTGGGGAAAAATTACCAGGCAGCTAGCTGATGCCATTTATGCTGCCTAAATGATCACCAGGGCTCTGGTCGGTTACCTTATGAAACCAGAGCACGAGCTGAGTTATGCCTTTTATACCTTTTTGGAAAGCACCATTTCAAGGTGTTTGGGTTCATTCATTCCACTGAAAAATTCAACAACTTGATAGTATGGATTGAGCACAATGAATACCCCTTGGGAAAAGCAGTGCAAACATAGGAGCTGGTAGTTTTGAGAAGGTGAGAGAGATACTGAGATGCCAGTACTAAAACTGTCAGACCCACAACTGAGTGAACTAATTTAAATACTGTGTATTGGAAATTAAATGCCACAGGAGAGAAATGAGGCCAGCAAGTTGTCTGTGATGTAGCTACCCATAGCACCTTAAAAGCATCCACGTGTAAAACTGTTCAGTGTTCATGGGTGGCAAGTCTTAATAGAGAGCTTGGGGTTTTATCACTGCTGAGGTACTGTAACAGAAAGCACAGAATTAAACTTGCTGTAAACAGTTCAGGGGGTAGTTTGGAGTCAATGTCTTAACAGAATCGGGTCAACATTGCAGATTGGTGGCTTGTATATTAGTGAGTGTGAGCAAAACCAAAATGCCACTTGCCCAAAAGAAAGGAGGTGGTTTTGGCCTTCACCCATTTATATGAAAATTGTAGATCTATGAGATGCCAGCCTTAGCTGAAGCTTCCCATAAACTGATTAGTGTCATGGTCAAAAGGCACCTGGTAGACTTATCATATATTGAAAATACAGAGATAATTTTTTCTTCAGCTACAAATGGATGTAAATTGAATGTTAAACTGGAATAGTCGCTGAGGACTCGCAGAGTGCAAAAATAAATAAGAGAAACTAAAAAAAAAAAAAAAAGTGCCTGGCAGGATTTGGACTCAGACTTGGGGCACAGAGCCGTGCTCAGACAGACCCACATCATCAGAGCCCAGAACAGCTTGGGACAGCATAAAGCCAGCTGTCTTTTCCCGCAGCTGCAGCCACTGCCTGCCTGCTGTGATCCTGCTCATGCATGTTCACAGGTCTTGTTTCAACATGACTAAAATATAATTAATGTAACAACACTAAAATGTATTTAGGAAACAGTAAAAGGTAGAGGCAAAAACCTCTCCCAGCAGTAAATGATAAAGTATTTATTTTAATAGGTATATTATTTTCTTTCAAGTTAAATGTGGCCATGGGGAAATAATTAGTGATATACAGATACGTATTTTATTAAAGTGTTATTAGTTTAAATTTGCCAGCTTTTCATCAAATTTATAACCACACAGATACAGTTTTCATTTTATTTACAGAAACGTATCGATTTTGCTGGTTCCTAAAAGGCACTTGGAAGGCACAGTAATGGAACGGGGGGCTGCTTTTCCTTGCAGATCAATTAGTGTGAATTTCATGGACTGTATAAAATGGACACATTTACAAAGCTCAGCATATTCTGATGGCTTCCCATGCAGCAGCAGCAGCCCCCAAGCCACTTAGCACTAGCGACATACTTGCTGGAAACGCAAGTGAAGAAGTGAACCATCAAGCACAGTTTTTTGGCAGCCTCTTATACAGCCTAACTGAATTAATTCTGCTGATTATACCACCTGCAGTATTTACTTGATGAAATACATGCAACCAAAGCCGCTGCACGTATCACTCCTCCCAACGCAGCGCTCATCAGAATGGATGCCCAGGTTTAGCGATTGGTGTAGGTCAGCCAGCACTGCAGAGGTGGAGATTCATTTGCTTAATCGCTCTTCCTTGTTTTCTCCAGCCTTACATGTATTTTGTGCATAAACAGGCTGAATTATTCTTGTGAAATACTAGCTGAGACTTTCATATGCTTTTTTTTTTTTTTCCAGATTGTTTGACCAGATTGGTTCATACAATCAATTATGTCTTTGGTTTGTTCAATGAATGTTAATTTCAGTGATCTTTACGATGACTTTGTATTACCATCTTGTGACTGATCATTAAAATTGCATGGTAACATTTTGGATGCTTGGCTAGATGACAGGCTTTGATAACTTTGTGACCAAAATTATTAAAAAATGAGGTTTTACAATGGAATTATTCAACTTGAGGGCTGCTGAATATTTTAAACATTGATAACGGCAGGGCCATACAGACTCAAACAATGTAAGAGAGTAGAATAGGAGAAAAAACAGAGCAAATCCTGAAATAACCTGATACTTTTTAACTGCAGTGAGCTTGTGCTAATTTATTATCAAAGAAGACATTGGTTTGGGACAAGAATAAAATTAGTATATGAAAATCATTGATTGTCCTCCAATGTGATTATAATTGCATAAAGTTATTATTGCATACAGTATGCTGTCCATGTGCACTTCCAGCATTTTACTTTGGCCTTTTTTTCACACCTGCTACCTTGGCTGTAAGTGCATAAGACAAAAGAACAAGGGCTTTTAAAAAAGTTTTCTGTCTCAAAAAAAAAAAAAAAAAAATCAGTGTAAACGCCCATAATATTGCTCATTCTGAAGCAATACAAGACCATAAAGGAAACTAACCTTATTGAGTTTTTAATACTGCCCTCCGTAAGAATGTCTTTGATCAGACACATCTGCTGTCTTTTAAAATATCAAAGCTAGTCCTTTTAAAATGTTGACTTATACGTTGCTGAAATTAAAATAGATACTCATCAATTTCACTGAAACTTTTAAAGTGAAAGCAGACACGAAGATCTCTTCTACTTAATACTGAAGCATTTGCCTCACCAGTCAAGTAGCAAAAAGCAAGACAATGGTTGTTTTGTCTCAGAAAAACATATCCTGGGTGTATCTTCATGTTAAAAAAGTATTTTTGCCCCAAATGCTAAGCTGTTCAACAGAATTTCAGATGACAAATATTTATCTGCCATCAATTTCTGTACCAAAATTAGCAGGCATACTGCACTTTTCAGACAAAGCAAGGGGAAAGACCGGTATCATGGATATTACAGAAACTCTCTTGGGCTCAGGAGTGTTAAGCTGTGGTAAATTCTAAGGAAAAATAATTATCTCAACCTCCTTAATTTGCTACTTCAGTACTCTCCATCACACTGTTACTCAAATGTGTAGTTCATATATGAGAATATTTCTTAGGAAAGATTTAAAAAAAGTGACTGTGAAGATTATATAATTGAGATAAGGAAGAGGAGGAAGGAAAAGAAAGCAAATTCAGTTAAATAGGGTAAATTAAAACTTTCGATAGCACAGCACAGCTCTCAGTCTTAGGCTGATATTTTAATATGCTGGTTTAAGGTCAACTGCTCCTTAATCTACAGAAAAAAAAACCAAAACTCAAGACTTTTTCTTATCTCTTTTTATTGATATTGCATTGTTCAGCCTCAGCCTGTTCTACTTGACATAGCCCAGGATAAGTCCTGCTCAGCGACCACAGAATCATCCCTGCTGATAAAAATGGAGACATTTTTTACTTGGTGAAATGATTTCTCTGGGTTTTTTTTTTAATGTGTTTGGGGAAAAAATGTTCATCCTCTCTTCGTAGGTAATGCTCTTCCTTCAGTGCTTTCATTTGGTTAGAAAGTGTAGGGACATAAACAGCTTTCTCCCTCCCTGGCTGTTCCCACACCGCAGCTGACACCATTTGTAGCCCTGTCTTGCTGAACACTGGAAAATTCAACCAGCGTGTTTGCTGATGACCCAGGAAGCAAGGCAGAAAGCTCATACTTTTCACTGCCTGCTCTGCTTGATGAATTGTTATATCCCAGGAGAGAGCGTGTGCATATATACTGCTTTGGTTTCGTGGCCTTGCTTTCCGTCCTTCGCGTGCTCCAACTTGTGAATTGGAGCAGGCACTGGCTAGAAACTAGAACGCCTCCTCTTCTATGAATGTCTCTATAATTCTATCCAAAATAAAAAAATCTGAAAAATTCCAAATACTCTGTCATTCTGTTTTCCACTCAAGCCACCTGTGGCCTCAAACTGAACTTCAAAGTACTTCCAGAGGCCCAAAGCAGCACGTATCACAGATTTTACTTTTACCTACAGAAAAGAAAGCTGTGCCAATTCCTCCAGTTCTTAAACGGAGCAGGAAACAAAAGGAGCAGTAGAAGGCGGAAAGACACATCTGAAGAGAACTTCTCTCCTCCGAAGGGCTCTGGCAGTTCAAACCCTCAGAGACACTGGAGCAAAGATGCACCCAGATTTTCACTGTCAGACCCTGAACTCAAAGACCTGGACACAGATTTTCAAAAGTGCCCAATAATTCTGAAAGTGCTAGAAAGGCTTGGGTTTCTACAAAGTGCTGAGTGCCATTCCTCTGAAAATCAATTGCCTCCACAGTGTTTCAAGCCAGGCATATAAAACATAAGAACTCCAAATCACTAGTTGGTCTTAAAAAGTCTTGGCTTTGAAGCCTGCCAAGTCAGCACCTTCTTTGCCTACTTGTAAAAGCAGCCAAAGAAAGGAAATAGATGAGCCATCAGCTCTGAGCATAATTTCTACTGATTCAGTTCTTAGTTCATGAGCTAGCTGGAAGGAACAAAGGGAAGCATGTGAAGAAAATGTTTTAGTTCTCATAAGGCGATTTCCAAATGCCTTTAAAACAATAAATAAAGCATTTGTTGGAGTAGTTGCCCCTTCTGTACACTCATAAGGAAGAGGAATTAATTAAATTTTAATTACTAAATACATAAAACCAGTATATTAATTAAGTGGTTTCCAGTTGCAGTAAATGACGCATCAGCAATTTTTTTTGATATCTTATTTCACTGATGACAGCCAGTAATGGGCTTTCAGGCTCAGCGCAAGCTTGAAACACTGGGAGCAGCAGGTTGGGAAAAGCAGCCAAGAAATCTTTTGACATTAAAAAGCAGAGCTCTGTCTCTAATTATCTTAAAAGTCAAGCCTGCAGTTGCAAGTAGATAGTCCGGGCAGCAAAGTGAATGTGGTAAAAACCATAACCCAAGACACTGGGGACCGAGACTATCTATCATAAACCAGGAACACAATCCTCATCTTCCCTGGACTCAAGCAGGTGCTCCAAATTGAAATCATAGTGTCTAGCTGAGAGGGTTTTGATGGAGGACAAACTTGCTCAAGCTCACAGTGAACGACAGAAGTGATAAAAGTTGGATGAGAAAACCAAGTGCGACACTTGCTGCTTTGCATGCTTTGCGTGTTAGAGCATACCCACCTCATCGCATAGGTGGAGATTCCCTGGTAACTCTACTTACTCTGGCCTGTCAGAGGATGATGCATTCCTCTGGTGATGTTCTAACTGCAGCTCACAAAAGATACATGTCTCATTCTCTAACATGTGGTGCAAACACTTTTTAAAGTGTTCATATATATGCATGTCACAGAAGTTTTACTTTGGCAAGGAATCTTGGTTTTGTTTTTTTTCCCATATCTTTTTTTTTTTTTTTTAATCTGCAACCCAAATGAGGCTGACATTGAACACAGAAATCAAAAGGAACTCTTGTCCAACTGCTCACCACAAGGTTCTGGAGTTACACAGACAGACTATAATTCTGATCATGCAGAAATATGTCTGTTCATTTGTCACACCTCAGCCTGGAGATACACCAGGGCATCGCGGAGCTCCCTCAACTCCCGCTTGCTCCCGACACACCACTCCAAATCACAGTTTTAATCCCTACATCTCTAGATAGTTTGGGCTTTTAACCTTTCATTTTGTGTCTAGTCTGTCAGGTAGAGTTAGCTGGGACCCCAGTAAGGAGCTGTCTCATTTTCTGTGTTTGAGTGCTGACAGCTGGACATTTCTTGAGCTTCCTTATTCTCTTCGAGCTGTTTCACCAGAAATTGGGACCACTGGGGAAGTCCAGCCTGAGAGTGCACAACTTTTCCTCATTTCTCCAAAAGTAGAGTCTGTCTGCCTTATACAGGTGTATGGGTCTGCTAGGCGATACAGCCCTGTTAAGACACTTGGGGATGAAATCCACAGCAGCAGAATGACTGACTAAGGAAATATCTAATTCAATCAAAAAATAATGCTTGGAAGGAGGGGTATTTGAACTCCAGTTCCATTTGAGGGACATGTGACTTGGAGCTCCTGGGTCATAAATACATCTACAGCTGGCAACAGCACTTACAGTGACTACTTTTTACAAAATATCTTAGTCATTGGCACATTTGTTCCTTTGCCAGAGGTACTTCAAACCTACAGATTTCAGGAGAGTAGTCTGGACAATACCAAAACAGAAGCTCTATGGGGTCACTTTGTTAGATGTTGCTATTTATTAACCTGATGTCTATTTTTTCAGTTGGCTTTTTGTCATTGCACAGTCAATGAGCTGATTCCGAATTTTCTGGAAACAGCAAAAAATAAAAGACATCATAACTGCAGCTCCATAGTTCGAACAGCTCTTAAGAGGTGGC
Source organism: Psophia crepitans (assembly GCA_013399095.1). Taxonomy (NCBI): domain Eukaryota; kingdom Metazoa; phylum Chordata; class Aves; order Gruiformes; family Psophiidae; genus Psophia; species Psophia crepitans. The sequence continues at coordinate 321,018 of VWZZ01001889.1, forward strand.
ACACAGCTGGGTTCTGGCCATCACTACTCTGACTGGGTGAGATATTTTTACTGAAAAAATCAGATTTTGTGAATAGTGCCCAGGGATGTCTATAAGACCTCAGTAAAACGCAAATTCTGTAATTCCCCTTGTTCCTTCAGCAACTTATCTAACAATTGTCCCAGTAAGTTTTTCTTCTTTCTGCTGAGTGACTGCTTCTTAAAATAATTCAGACTGTGAAAATCTAGACTCACTGACCTAATAGCTTTCTCTCTCTTGGCTTTCTATAATCTGACATGTGCCAGAAACCCCTCAGTTAAATATAATAGCTGAACTATATAATCATGTTGAAGCAACAAAGCACATTTACATGGATAGGAGTTTCGATGGTAAACAGAAATTTTATGTTTACTCACACTCTTGATTTTATAAAACAATTGTGGAAAGAAAGGCCAATATTTTCTGAACTTGCAGAAAGAAATCCAAAAGTTTCAAAGCTTTTTCTTTCCCTAAAAGAATAACAAATGACTCCATATTGGTAGCTTGCATTTAATGAGATGAAAAAATAAAATAATCTATGAACTAAACTAGTTCTGTCTTCACAATATGAACCAAATACATGGGAAAAAGTTTGTAATCAGCTTTCTCAGGATGGGGAAGTACGAACACCATGCTAATGACCTACAGAAACACATGAAAGCAGTAGCATGATGCAACCCAAACTCAAGTGCACCTGCTAATAACTCCACCAGGACAGACTGAGGACTGCCACAAAATATCCTGTGGGCGACTGCCTGTTCAGTACAGCAATGGCCAATCCAGACTTGTCAGCTTGCACTTGGCTCGGCATCTGTGCCCAACATGACCTGCTGGGGCGTGCGGCTGCGTATGGGGTCTCAAAACAGGTGGCACAAACCTGAACGTGGGTCACATCCCAAATTTAGTTCCAGTCATGCAACACCTGCAACAGCAGGTGAGCGACGTGTGGCTGCCCTGAGCGAAGAACCTGGGTACTTGTGCACTGCTGTGATTTCTCTGCCACTCTAAAGAGACCACGAGGTCACAGGCTTTAAAGTAGCAACTGCTACTTTGGAGCTCTCATCCTGCACTCGGCATGGCTTTCTGAAGAGCTATAGTAGCCTGCTCGGTGTATCACATCAGACACTGTTTTATATAGCTTTCATCCTGTAGTTGAAACCTTTGCTCAGTAAGAGACTGGCAAGGATGTGCTGTTATATTGACCTGCGGCTTTCCCCTGCACCTTCCAGAAAGATCAGAATTGCATGTGTGGTTCCTGAAAAAAATCCACCATCAAGCACTGGATATGAATTAGACTTTTTTATACCAAAAAATTTTCTGCTTTTGTAGAATTCAATTTAATTTTAATTTGTAGAATTTAATTTCATTTAATTCACTTGTGGTAATTTCACTGTAAATGTCTTAAAGGATTCAACCTGATGACAGAAATGAAAGTACAACAGCTGGGGCAAATGATATACCTGCTGCCATATGAATACCTCACAATGAGGCCACACTTTTCTGCATATTTGTATTGGGTTTGTGTGGCAAGGTTTTAGTGGTGATGGTGGGGGGATACAGGGGTGGATTCTGTGAGAAGCTGCCAGAAGCTTCCCCCATGTCCGATAGAGCCAATGCCAGCCAGCTCCAAGATGGATTGCATGCTGGCCGAGGCAAAGTCCAACTGCGACGGTGGTAGCATCTCTGGGATAACAGAGTTAAGAAGGGAAAATAAATCCAAGGAGCAGGATTTGCAGCTAGAGAAAGGAGTGGGAATATGTGAGAGAAACAACTCTGCAGACACCAAGGTCAGTGAAGAAGGACGAGGAGGTGCTCCAGGTACTGGAGCAGAGATTTCCCTGCAGCTCATGGACAAGACCATGGTGAGGCAGGCTGTCCCCACTGCAGCCCATGGAGATTGATGGTGGAGCAGATATCACCTGCCAGAGCAGGCAGATGCACCCAAAGGAGGCTGTGACCCTGTGGGAAGCCTGTGCTGGAGCAGGCTCTTGGCAGGACCTGTTGACTCATGGAGAAAGGAGCCCATGCTGGAGCAGTTTTTCTGGCAGGACTTGTGACTCCATGGGGGACCCATACTGGAGCAGTTCATGAAGAACCGTGGGAAGGACTCACGTTGGAGAAGTCAGTGGAGGACTGTCTCCTGTGGGAGGGACTCCATGCTGGAGCAAGGGAAGAGTGTGAGGAGTCCTCCCCCTGAAGAGGAAGGAGCAGCAGAGACAACGTGTGATGAACTGAACACAACCCCCAGTCCCCATCCCCCTGTGCTGCTGGAAGGAGAAGAGTTAGAGAAAATTGGGAGTGAAGCTGAGCCCAGGAAGAAGGGAGGGGTGAGGGGAACGTGTTTTAAGATTTGGTTTTATTTATCATTACTCTGATTTGATTGGTAATAAATTAAACTCATTTCCCCAAGTTGCATCTGTTTTGCCCGTAATGGTAATTGGTGAACGATCTCCCCCATCCTTATCTCAACCCATGAACCTTTCATTATATTTAATGTCACCTGCCCAGTTGAGGAGGAGAGTGATAGAACTGCTTTGGTGGGCACCTGGTGTCCATCCAGGGTCAAACCATCACAATATTTTTCTGTCCTATGAGGTGGGAATAATAAAGCAGAGCTTCTGCTGACATGACAAGTCACTAGAAATGAGACTACAGTTAGTGTGGAAGTCCTCCTCTCCTGATGGGAAACTGGCTTTTAAAGGAAATCTGGGAATAGGCCAAAGATATGTTAAGGTAATGTATCATGTGCGAATAAAGCGGACATCTTTCCAACACATTCATTATCCTATTCTGTCTTACTCAGAAAAGGTGAAGAGATCTGTCCATCTCTAATCAATACCATACCTCTTACTGGCTTTAACAGATTGGATTATATTTAAAATTTCCTTATGGAGCCGACACTATCTTTCCTCAGACTGCCCCAAACACCATTCCCTGTATCAAGAAGCAACATGTCAATTTAAAGCACAGGGGACATGATAAAACTCTCCGTCTAGCGTGCCTGGCAGGGCTCCAGGTGAATGAATCATACACTAAATATCATAGCGCTTTGTTCTCAGGAGTCTGCGACCACAAAGCTCCTCAAGGGAGGAAGAACATTATCAGCTTAACAAGCGATGCTTATCTCTGATGAGACCGCTGCTAGAATTTTTAGGTCGCATTTTCAAGTGCTTTTCCTTTCAAATGATGCACAAAGCATTAAAACGCACATCAGAGAATTGACTTGTTTCCATCCCTCATTTTAAACAATGTGCAAATACTGCTCCTCTTTTCCTGGAATCCTGTATTTCTAACCTGATCCATGCCTGGTCCTTACTTGCTTTACTGGCTTGCTTTATCTTGTCATTGGGACTCAGTGGAGAAATCAGATTGAACCCCCTCAGAGGAGTTGCTAGTGGTATTAAGCGAAATGGTTTTCCAGAAGAGAGAGCTTCTGAAAAAGAAGGTACAAAGAGTACAGCCATCACTGCTGGGTAAAATGAGCTAGAATCAGGGACAGTTGTCTTAATGCTGTGAAAACAGGGCATCGGCTGCTTTCAGTCCTTTTCACTAACAAAGGTGTGCCAAGGAGTACACAGAGGAATAGATATGAGAGTTCCCCGACAGGATGTTGATTGACACTGCTCAGCTGGTTCAGGTTTGTAGAGCAGAAGGGGAAGCCACATTCTGCAAAGGTTTACATTGGTGGGTGCTTCCTTCTCCATCCTTCCTGCCTCTGAGAGGCACACCAACTCCCATGCTTTCCCTGGTGAGCTCAGGGGAACTATCAATGAAAACCCAGTGCCTTAGAATTTACTTTCACCGCATTCAGTTTTTTTCCTCACTTGGAAAACCTAAGTCACTGGCACAGGTGAGTGTCCTTCAGGAGGTGGGAGACCCTCAAGTGTCTTAACTCCTCCTATAGGCAGTATTTTCCAACCAGTAATCTGTCGCCTTCTTCAGGACTGGAAATCATTGGCAGTATATGCAGCTTTGGCCAGTCCAATAGTTTCTGAGAAGTCACTCACTAAATATTCCCCTGTATCTGCAGTATTCTCTCATACAGTATACAACACAGAGCATGTCGAATAACTTTGCAGTTCAGTGGTGGCTTACCCTCAGCATGACTCTGTGGTGGCCATTTTTGTGGTGTGCAACAGCAACTTTATTTCTTGCCTGTGCAAGGAGTTAGGGCTTTGTGGGTTAGCAGAGGAGAAGATAAATGTGATCTATCAAAACAGTAGCGAAAAAAACCTGTTGACAATTGACAGGAGCCTTCATACATGATTGTTCCAAATTAGTAAACAAATTGACTTATATAACAATTTAGATAACAATATCCACCTGCTCCCATGACTATGGTCTACATCACTACGGAAGGTCACGGTAACGGGTATGTTAAGCTTCGCCATAATCAAAATACACTGTCTTCATTACATGGAAGTCATAAATACACTGCTGTTTTTCAGAAGTTGCCATGAATCACCAGTTCACCACACTGCGCACAGAATGATCTCTTATCTTCTGTTCACAGAGAATGAAGCCAAAAGACTTTATACCATATTCTGGACCTGATACTAACCTCATTTTTTTCACGTGAACTGCCTGAGTTATATTAATTCCAGCATTGCCCATGTTTGCTATCTATACCAAACTTTGGCACCAACTAAAATAGAAGTTGGAATCTGAAATCTGAAGCATCCTAATCTAGCGCTGATTAACATCTCCATACATATAATCTAGGAAATTACAGTCATGCTTTCGCTCTTTGCTTTGAGCATAATGTGTATAACCACAGATCACAGGAGATATCCAGAAGCACTGCCTCAAGAAAAGGAATACAAAACCAGCAACGACCAAAGAGCTTGAGTACAGCTGGGATACAGCATACCCTTGAAAATTCAGATGGGATTGTCAACCCTCAGAATAAATTTTATAGTGAAGATGTGACTATCACTTTTCAACAAAGCCCAAAGTCTTGCTGAGTCCTAGATTCAGGATTAAGAATATAGTGGATCTGAATAAAGGTCTGCATTGCTCAGTGGATTGTGCGCTGGCTGGAGGGCAGAAGTCAGAGGGTTGTGGTAAATGGGGCCGAATCTAGTTGGAGGCCTGTGACTAGTGGAGTCCCTCAGGGGTCGGTGCTGGGTCCGGTGCTATTCAGTATCTTCATCAGCGACCTTGATGAGGGAACGGAGTGTACCCTCAGCAAGTTTGCTGATGACACTAAACTGGGAGGAGTGGCTGACACACCAGAGGGATGTGCTGCCATTCAGAGGGACCTAGATAGGCTGGAGAGCTGGGCAGGGAGGAACCTGATGAGATTTAACAAGGACAAGTGTAGGGTCTTGCACCTGGGAAAGAAGAATCCCATGTGCCAGTACAGGTTGAGAACTGAGCTGCTGGAGAGCAGTGTAGGGGAAAGGGACCTGGGGGTCCTGGTGGATGGAGGGATGACCATGAGCCAGCAGCGTGCCCTGGTGGCCAGGAAGGCCAATGGCATCCTGGGGTGCATTAGAAGGGCTGTGGTCAGTAGGTCGAGGGAGGTCCTCCTCCCCCTCTATTCTGCATTGGTGAGGCCGCATCTGGAGTATTGCGTCCAGTTCTGGGCCCCTCAGCTTAAGAAGGACAGGGAACTGCTAGAGAGAGTCCAGCACAGAGCCACTAAGATGATCAAGGGAGTGGAACATCTCCCTTATGAGGAAAGGCTGAGGGAGCTGGGTCTCTTTAGCTTGGAGAAGAGGAGGCTGAGGGGTGACCTCATCAATGTTTATAAATATGCTAAGGGTGAGTGTCAGGAAGATGGAGCCAGGCTCTTCTCGGTCTCATTAAGCGACAGGACAAGGGGCAACGGGTGCAAATTGGAGCATAGGAGGTTCCAGGTTAATATAAGGAAAAACTTTTTCACCGTGAGGGTGACAGAGCACTGGAACAGGCTGCCCAGAGAGGTTGTGGAGTCTCCTTCTCTGGAGACATTCAAAACCTGACTGGACACATTCCTGATTGATGTGCTCTAGGTGGCCCTGCCTTGGCAGGGGGGTTGGACTAGATGATCTTTCGAGGTCCCTTCCAACCCTTGTTATTCTGTGATTCTGTGATTCTGTGTGGGTCCTATTAGAGAGCAGATGCCCAGAGAAGACAAAAGCCCACATGTGTATGATATTTCTCCCTAGTATTTCTGGAGCATCTTCAGCCAGCTCAGGAAATCTCCGTATTTAATGTACTTTTCAGTTTCTATGCGTTTTTAGTGGATTTCTTTCCTGTGATTTGCCCATTTTCCTCCTGAACCATCTACAGTTTCAAAAACCACATTCTTGTATGACAAAGACATCCACAAACGCGGCACTTTCTGCATAAAGCTTTATCCCCTTTCATTTTGAACTGCATTTCTTTTAGCTTCATAAAACACACTCAAACTAAAAAAGGCTTCATAGCAATGCCCTTATACAAGTTTTGGAAATATGACTTGGTCCATTTATAATCTTAAATTCTGTTCTTCCATGTTATAAAAATTGTCAATACCATAGGTTTATTTAAAATATATTTTTAAAGTATGTCCCTCGCTAGACTTTTTTTTTTTTTTTACAGTCTCAATTCCTGTATTTCTTAGAGGACTATAAGTGGTTAGAAATACCTGAAAAGAGAGAGCTTTAGTCCTTAGAGTCCCAAACACTAAACCTTGCAATGTCATTGCAACCACAAAAATGATACTTCAGCACCTATGTGACTCATACTACTTGTTCTAAAGACTTGAATGATTTGAATATACCGTTAGCTGAGCTTCAAACTGATCAGCTTGTGGGGTATGTATGTATACAGGAGAAAAATTATCCATTGGAATAATATGACTGAAAGGGAAGGAGCGAAACTGCACCAATTTACATACGATGAATACCTGATTTATGCACAGCACTTGGATCAAAACTTGCTTTGATTTTCAGCCCAGACAGGAAATTGATTTGCATCAGTTTAACATAAGTTGGAATTTGACTCTATCTGTTTTCTGCTGGAAAATTTCAACACTCATTCACCACGATGCTACACTAGGTATACTTACTAAAGATGTTGCAAAATGTTTTTTAAAGGCTACAAATACAAAAGTTGATATTTTACCATCATTTTGAACTCACATAGGAGATTCCATAATGTAAAGTGTAACCCTGAATCTAGCCCTTTCAGCTAATATATATATATATATATATATTTGGTTTTACTTTTACTGCATTATTCCTTTAATAAAACCCAGAATTTTAGTAAATGCAGCATGCTGTGAGAATGTTTTCAGATTCTAATTTGCTAGCAGATGTTAAAATGAATATTTTTAAAATCCATAAAATGGTATTAAACAGCATCTTCTTCCTATCTACATTTCTAATATGATGCAACATTTGTTTTGCTAGCTGAAACTGTAACCATTAGTATTCTGGACTTAGAATCCCCCAGTCTGAGTTCACAGTCTGGTAGTGATGGATAAACCCGATGTTGTCTTGTTTGAGGCACTGATGACAATTAAACCTACAGATGTATGTACAATGCAGACCTGGTATTTTGCCAAAATTTCTAAATTCAGATTAATAACTATTAGGATAACAGATCCCCATTCTCTCAGATTCTGCATTTGGGATGTATTAGGGCTACAACCCTCTCCCTTTCGTAGATGTAAATTAAAAGAAAACTCTAAGAAATTAGGCCTCACCAGTTTTCCACTAAACCACCTCTGCTTTCTTCTATTTAATTAGTCTCTGCAAAGTAACTAAAAGTGGCCATTGAAAACTAACAGCTGCAAATGGTAAGACCATCCCAGTGTTGTTATCTTAGCTTTAGGGGAAAAAAATATGATTTTGTTCCTGTTTGCTGAGCACTAGTTGTGTGGGTCTGTCCTGGTTTTAGCTGGGACAGAGTTAATTTTCCTCCTTGTAGCAGGTATAGTGCTGTGTTTTGGATTTGGGATGAGAATGGTGTTGATAACACAATGATGTTTTGGCTGTTGCTAGACAATGTTCACACCAAAGCAAGGAATTCTCAGCTTCTCATACTGCCCCACCAGCAAGGAGTCTGGGGGTGCACAAGAAGCTGGGAGTGGACACAGCCAGGACAGCTGACCCAAACTGGCCAAAGGGATATTCCATACCATATAGAATCATAGAATCGTAGAATCATTAAGGTTGGAAGAGACCTCAAGGATCATCCAGTCCAACCGTCCCCCCACCACCTATTAACCACTAAACCATGTCCTTCAGTACCGCATCTAACCTTTCCTTAAACACCCGCAGGGACGGTGACTCCACCACCTCCCTGGGCAACCCGTTCCAATGCCCGACCACCCTTTCCGAGAAGAAATTTCTCCTCATCTCCAACCTGAACCTTCTCTGGCGCAACTTGCAGCCATTTCCCCTTGTCCTGTCACTAGTTATCTG
>VWZZ01001889.1:329593-380123 GCA_013399095.1 Psophia crepitans
GCCCAGCGATCCAACCTGTCCAGGTCCCTCTGCAGAGCCATCCTACCCTCCGGCAGATTGACACTTCCCCCCAGCTTGGTGTCGTCTGCAAACTTACTGAGGGTGCACTCAATTCCCTCATCCAAATCATCAGCAAAGATGTTGAAGAGGATGGGCCCCAGCACCGACCCCTGGGGAACACCACTCACAACCCATCGCCAGTTGGATTTCACACCATTCACCACCACTCTCTGGGCCTGGCCATCCAGCCAGTTTTGAACCTAGTGAAGAGTGTACCTGTCCAGGCCATGGGCCGCCAGCTTCTCCAGGAGAATGCTGTGGGCGACCGTGTCAAAGGCTTTGCTGAAGTCTAGGTAGACTACATCAACAGCCTTTCCCTCATCCACTAGCCGGGTCACTTGGTTATAGAAAGAGAAGAGGTTGGTCAGGCAGGACTTGCCTTTCATGAACCCATGCTGGCTGGGCCAGATCCACCGGTTGTCACGGACATGGCACGTGATTGCCCCCAAGACGACTTGTTCCATGAGCAAGTGATGTCATGCATATGATGTCATGCTTAGTATATAACTTGGGAGAAGCTGGCTGGGAGGTGTGACCACAGCTCAGGAACTAGCTGGGCATTGGCCAGTGGGGGGTGAGCAATTGTGATTTGCATAAATTGTTTTCTATATTCTATTATTACTATTACTGTTGTTGTTCTTGTTATTATTATTATTATCCTTTTCTGTCCTATCAAACTGTGTTTATCTCAGCTCATGAGTTTTTCCTTTTTTTCCTGATTCTCCCTCATCCTGCTGGGTGGGCAGGAGTGAGCAAACAGTTGTGTGGCTGTTCTAGCTGCCTGCCAGGTTTTCAAGATTTCCTTTGCAAGTCACATTCAGTAGAAACTTAACAATAAGAAGTCAAAACAGATGAGTTAGATTCTCTAAGCTCTTGACATTTCAGTAAACTATCAAGGTTATAAGGCTAAAGATAAAACAAGGATAACCACATTGCCAATATTAAGCACTATAACTCAGCAGACAAACAAAGCAGCACTCTCCACATATGAAGACTACAGCCTTTTCTCTCTCCTCCCCTAGTACAATCTGCAGCAGTATTTTTGAGTCTGGAAACTCTAGCATACATCTATGTTCCTTAAATTAATTTAAAGAAGCAATTTTCTAGCTTTAGATGGGACCTTCCCTTGGAATCTATCTCTTCCTCTTTGCAAAGACTGATTTTCATTCATATCTGTTTTAACCTCACTGCTGGCCCAGATGATACTTTGGGGGAAGATCATTCTGCATTAAGTTGCTGCAGGGAACTTCTGGGAATCTGGTTCTCAGAATTGTCTTATGTGAGACCTAGCATGAGATGGATGTTTTAAGTCTTATGTTCCTAAAACATAGTGATGTGACTAGGACTCTGAGCCAGAGCTTTGGCCACTTCCTTATAATGATCACTGCATAACTGGCTAAAATGTTTATTCAGATTCTCCGGGATTCCACAGTCTTTCTTTGTATCCCCTCCTTTTCTGTATTTCCCTTGTGGTTTCTTTACCTGCCCCACTCTGCACTGTAGCAGGTTCTCTCCCCAAAACATCTCTTGCTCCTTCCGGGGAAGGAACAACAACTCCCACTGAGAGGCATCATCTCAGCCAGTGCACAAGGAAGGGACTAGGGGAAAGAGGCACAGGTTCCCCTGTTCCAAATCAGTCCCTTTCATGTAACACACAACAAGCAAAGCAACACCACAGACTCTGTCCAACACAGATGTAGTTCCAAATGACATTCCTTGCCTGCCCTTTCCAACGAGACCTCTGCACACAGTTGTTCTTTCAAATACAGATTCATCAATATTTATCAGCTAGGCTACTGCCAAAGCAAACTTTGAAAAAAGTTTAGCCAGATGCTCCAATTGCCTTACGTTAGCAGTGAGCTCAAACACACAGCTGTTCAAAAACTGAAAGGTATTTTCAGCGAGGCTATGATTTAGGCAGCACTATCTTAAGGGATTTCAAAGCTCAAGAGAAGCATGATTTGTGTGCATAGCACAAGGGATTTGCATAGATAACACATAAATTATTAGGAAGTAACGATAGCTTCAGCACACACTGCCAATAACTCAGTGCTGTAAAACCTGGGTACCACAAACACAGTTATAAACATTTTGACTGGGGAGGGCTGACTTCATGGAGAGAGGGGGGAAAAGTGTAAATCAATCAGCAGTTATTTTGTGATCTGCTTGAATATATGAATGTACCAAGATGTGATAAAATTCCTTTTCTTCATTTTCAGCTAGTAAGGTTTTATTTCAATCTCATGCAATGTTGTGTGGTAATTAAGTTGAAGTAGAGAGTGCCACATCTAGCTGGCAGAAACAGATTATTTGTTTGGAAGATGCATTCACAAAATCAATATGAATCCATTTGGGAAAGTGGAGTAATTTAGAGAAATATCCACTATCCTCATTTCGTTTCTGTCTGTTTACTGAAAACACAGTGTGGAAAGGATTGGAAAGGCAATGTACGCTAAACACCTACATTTAAGAACTTGCCAGACGAAAGATTGTATAGTTATTATCAAGCAAATTTTTGTCTGGGTTCAATAATTTCCTTTCCTTAGACAAAGAAGACTCTCATGCAGTTTAAGCAAAAACACTTCACATGAAATCCTGTCATAAATCCTTTGATTAGTTAAAGTTTATTCTTCCAAGTCAGATTACATTCCCCCAGCTTTAACTCTCTTTTTGGGGACATCTGACTTCAGGTCTGATACCTAGTTCATCCTGGAAATTTCCAGAACAGTGACTTATATAAAAAAGACCTTTGCAAGAGTCACGCATTTACAAATACAGATTAGCATTGAGTAAGCTTCAGCTGGTATATGTAAATATGCTCTTTCAATAGGTGTGTTACTTGTCTTTAGACTGAGGTCCAACCTCATATTCTGTAGAGCACACAAGGATAAAGGCACAGCTTTACCATCATCAACAACAAATCTGCGTACTGGCAAGTCTATCACTAGGAAAAGTTTGGCCACACTTGGGTGAATTCAGCCTGATCACACAAAATGTGGAGCTTTCAGTCAGCTTTCCACCAGTTGCAGGAGAACTGGCACTTGGTCTACTATAGTAAAGTCTGCTAACTGATCAGTTAACGTATTAGATTTTTTTTTTTAAACTAAATCAGCTTGACTTAGTTTAAGTCAAGCGCTTTACAGTGTGTGGTCACAGTGTTTTGATCCTGGCTAGAAGCCCTCAGATAGGATTTATTGCATGCCAAGCCATGGCTTAACTCCGGTGTTGCACAATAACATGTCTTCAAGCTGTGAAACGAGCTGTGAAAGTCCCTGTTTTGACAGCCCTACCCTTTGCCTCTTAGCCCTCTGCCTTCCCTGGTTGTGCACCCAGACAACTGCATCGAGTGGCCGCTGTATCAATGCAGCCAGTGAACTGACCTGATGACTGAACTACACGTAACCCGTCCTGCTAAGTCAGTTATTTTTCACGGAGATCTGTGAGCAGTTCACTCTGCAGACCTTAGCAGCTACAGTGAGGTAACCCGCACCACAGAAGGGCAACTGGGGCAAACAGTCAGAGAGTGCATTTCTCACCCTGCCCACAGATGGTGTTTAATCCTTCGAGAGCCAGTCCCTAGTTGCTAGTGCCGTGCAGCACTAAGCAGCCACAGGCACAAAGTAAACTTCCAGCATGAGGTTTCCATGACTATAGAACAGCTCTTCTCTTCGTGGTCTTCAGTCACCCACATGATTGCGCTGCTGTCTAGTTCTTGGAATTTCAAGGAATCTTTTTACCTATGATGTGTTTGGCTTTATGGGCAGATTATCCCATTAAGGTTCAATTGGGATAATGGGAATCCACCAGGGACAATGTAAAGTCTCGGGAACTTGCCAGTACACAAGCATGCATCTTACCTTCTTCCTTGTAGCAGCATAATCCTCTTGACCTGCTTTTTGACTATATACCTCCTATGGTATTGACATACATTCCCTAACCAAGTAGATGCTGGGTCTGTGACTTTCTTTTAGCTGGTTGCTACCACCCCTGCGTCAGAGGGTACCACCCACCACAGATTTGGCTGGAGGGACCATGATAGGAGATTTCAGCTGCTTTTTTCAGATAGTTTAAAATAGGCAAGTGGAGCATGTAGTGAAAGAGCATAGGGAAAGAGTTCATCCACACATTCTGCATGAACTCGGATAAATGACTACAGCAGGAAAGGAACCAGCTTTTTTCTTTTAGGTTGAAAACCTAGAGTTTGAAAGTTTCAGGCTACTCTGGTGCACACCACCTCTGTTCGAGTGAGTGTGGAGACTCAGAAGCAAGGATATATGGGAAAGACAAATCCCCTCGGATCTCTCCTTCAGCTGCAGATACTTTGCATGGCATTTCAGCTCTCAGGATGACCTGACCCTTGACAAAATTACACACTGATCTGAAGACTCAGAAGTTTTCCTTCACTGCTTCTAAAACTGCATGCATCAGACGTATAGTGAATCAATAGTAATAAGCTGTACATTTGTTCAGGTCCTCATTCCATATGGGCAGTAAATGAAACAACTCTTTCAGTCTCATCAGTAAGAAAGAAATGATGCGAAAAGTAACTTTATGTACTCTTCAAGCGTTGTCTGAGCTGTGACCTGTTCTCTTGCTATTCCATCTTGCAACTCGTAAATAAACCAAAGCCTTCCTAAGCAATTAACATCACAGTATATTCTGTGCATTCTCCTTAACTTATTCTGTACCCTCAGTGGATCAAGTGCCCAAAATGGGATGTTCCACCTGGTGGAATCTCAGAGTGAACCTGAACATCTCTGTTCTGAAATAGTGTTTTTACCTTCCTATTTCTTGTGCCTGCGGTGGATCTTGTGGAGCTTCATTTCACCTGAACAATGTTTTGTTTTAGTCCTTTTAATATTAACTTGACATCCTGGCTTTCTTCCACTGTCAATACACTCTGGTTCTTCATCTAACAATGTATAATCAATATGATTTGAAAATTTAATTTGATCCAGTTTTAGTATTTATAAATCAGTATTAGTAATGCAGCTGATCCAAAATTATTCAGCTGCTGAACACAGTTAACTGTATGACAGTTGAAAGGACCTGCCACAGGAATTAATCTTATGTTCTCAGCTTACACATACCTGACTTTTCCATCAGATTATTCTAATAATTGACATACATGTCATTGTCCTAAAGCAAAACAAACAACCCCACACCAAGGTTAACAAGGTTAAGTTGGCTTTCTCCTTTGCAAAAAATATCTGTCAGGTTCAAATGGATTCATCAACAGTGTACAGATTTAGAGAAATCTAAACTGCAGAGTAATTTTGACAAGGTAAAGACAATGGTTTTTACCAAATATATATTTACATATTCTTTAGTTCTTTCAGAGCTCCACTCAGCAGTAGCAAATTCAGTGGAGAAGATACTCAACAGAATATAGGGCCTTATGCTGCATTCGCTGCTTGGTTCTCTTATTGCTCTGTGAGGTGACCACAGGCTACTCTCTTATCTCTCTGTGACTCAGCTTCTCCCTCCATCATCTCAATTTTGAAATGATCACTTCCTTTTTATTTTAAGATTTATGGATATTCTACATGCATGCATCTTGAATTTTGACCTTCATTTCTGCTTGATTGCTTTTAATTTATTATGCCACTGAAGTACAACTACTTTGTTGTTAAAATAGAGTGTCTTTTTATTCCCCTATAAAGAATGGAATCATGAATAATACCTGGGTTCCTCGGTGGAATTTCAGTGAGTTTTCTATAAAATAAGACTCAAGAATAATGGAAGGCTACTTTTGTTATAAATTCAGAATGATTCCACTTGTATACTAAAACAAGAGTTGATATCACATAAAAATTTTACCAACAGAAAAAATAATCTATTATTATTCAGAGATTAGCATCAACCAAGTCATGAATGTTCAAAAATTACAAGTGAAATTGAAGATAAATGCGGGGATATGGTTTAAAAGTCATGAACTCTTTGATTAGGATTGCTGGGATTTTAAGGAAAACTCCACTCCCATTATGTAGTAAGCTACCCTGAGCTACATAATGTGATGGGTCTGTGGATGAGGAACGTGTGCTTAAAAAAAGAAGAAAGGCAGGATCTTGCCGGGGGAAAAGGTAATATATTTGCACATGGTACAAAGTGGGTGATAAAAAGTCTAGATGAGTAGAGATACTTGCCAGGGAAAAAGAAGAAAGTAAAATTATAGGAGTTCTAGCCCATCTTTACCTCACATGGATGCTGTGCAAAGCAATTAATTATTAGCAAAGTAGTCCACAGACAACTTTTATGAAAAACTGCAGATGAAGCTTCTTTTTCTTGTGCTGCAAAATTACTTATGCAGAAACTGTCGATTTCTATTGGGCCACTCAGAGAGAAACGAAATGAGCAGGGTTCCTTCAATTTTCATTGCTAAAGTAAATGGATAATCATCTTGCATTCTGCTTTCAAATAGAAACATAGCAATAAACACATCTGAAAAATAAAGAAATTGCCTTAGAGTGCTTCAGAAATATATTCTGATTAATTCATGGGTTAAATGTAAAAATTATAGACTTTAATTGGAATCAAAATCAATGGATCAAAATAAATAAAGCCTAAAAATTAATGCAAAGATATAGCTTGAAACAAGTTGATCACAAGACTCCATCATACCTAAATGGATCTGCCATGTTTTAATGAAGCATTGACCAATGTGTAACTTGAATCATTTGTAATAATCATGCTTTTGTTCTAAAATATCTTTCTTTTTTTTTTTCCCCCTCCAAAACTGCTTGGCCAGTGCTTAATTAATTAACCCCATAGCTAAACTATTTTTGCAAGTGGCTTCCTTATATATAAGGTAAAGACTCTGTCATACTTTAGTGACACTAAGAATTTAATCCTTTGTTTCCAAACTTGGGTCTCTGCTATTAAGTATAGAGCTAAGTGATCTTATAAGGTATGACCACGATAAGGTTTCTAAAGATGGATTTAAATGTGTAATTAAAATTCAACCTTTCTAAGCTGAATACCTGAAAAAGAGGACACTGGACTTTATGCTTCTGAAGATCTATAGGGATATCTCTACTGAGCAAAGAAGAGTTCAGAGAACCCATTAATTGGTATCAAGTAGGACAGGGATAGTCATCTAGTACAGACTGATGCTATCCAGAGACACGTGCTTCCCTAAGCGTACTGCCACATTGCTATGGTCTTGGACTGACTTAGCAGCTATGGCTCAGTGCTCTGCTGATTCAACTATGCTGCTTTTGGCTCTGCTGCAAGATGGAAATGCTCCCACCTCCTTTCATTTTAATTCCTGTCAAATTGCCAGCCTCTGCTTTGGTCTATGAAATCGTTATCCTCATTTCTGTCGAAAGATAGTAAAACTAAGACTTGTGGGAATCAGCAGTAACATTTATGAAAAGCAGGACACAGAAATTCCTATAATTGAAACGTGGTAAGGTTCCCTGAAACTGTAGGTAAATGGTGTAAAAGTAAGCAATGCACAGACCATGAAGTATTGACCATATTTATGCTAAAGCTCATATAACTCATTCAGCCAGGGAGTCAAGAATTTGTCCTCTTTTTCTAAAAACATATTCTCTTTCTGCTTAAATCATTAGCACTGCATAGAACATGCTATTCTAATCAGCTTTGGTAGAATGCAAATAAAATATGCAGCTTCCTATTCTCTCTCTCATATTCCACCAATATCGATTTGCTAATTCACTCTGGTGGAATACCAGGTGTCTCATTGTGTAAAAATATTTTTAGTCATAAGGTGAATGAAAAGTTCAATTTCCCATTACTATTTTTCCCATCCTTTTTTATAGTATCATATTTTCCTTTATGGTGTTCTTTCCCACAGTGTGCTTACGCAATAGCCCATCTGCAATGCATAACTAATGACATGCAAGGTGTTTCATTAGAGTGTGCCTTAGTTATGATATCCCTGCTTTGTAAACAGAAATGCCCTGTTCTCTTAGTTGCTTTACTGATATTGATTACTTCCTTAATAATTACAATTTACAGAAAATACAACCTCCTGTATCCCTCTTACAGGAGATATCAGTCCTGTGACATCAGCACTGAAAGATTCCTGGGTACTATACAGTAAAAGGGACAGTAACCAGTGATTATATTGCCTTCCAAACTATTAGATAGCCATTTCTTGCCACAAGCTCACGCAATCTCTGGTTGTGAGTTCCTCTTGAGGTTCCTCTGTATGAATCTTCTGTTTCTCTCGCCTGTGCCTCTCCAAAACAGCTTCCCCTCCATATACACCGCTGTTACCAGGTTAGTCCGGCTTTAACATACAGATTTTTTTCCTATTTCTTTCAGTAAAACTGTGCAGAGGTGTCCTGGTTTCAGCTGAGAGAGAGTTAATTTTCTTCAAGAAAGTCAGTATGGGGCTGTGTTTTGGATTTGTGCTGGAAGCAGCGCTGATAGTGGAGATGTTTTTGCTGTTGTTGGGCGATGTTTACACAGAGCCAAGGACTTTTCAGCTTCTCGCACCACCCCACCAGTGGGATGGCGGGGGGTGCACAAGGAGTTGGGAGGGGACAGACGGAACACCTGACCCAAACTGACCAAAGGGACATCCCATACCACATGACGTCATGCTCGGTTTATAAGGGGCTTGGGNTGAACACACGAGTTTTCTCACTTTCGCTCTTCCGATTCTCTCCCCCTTTTCCAATGAGGGGGCTGAGCGCATGTTTATGTGGTGCCCAGCCAACGGCTGGAGTAAAACCACGACAAGAGGAAAAGCTCTCCTTAAGTCAAGCACAGCCAAAATAAGCTGTTGCTTTCTGTCTCTTGTTCTTACTGTGTGCCAGCCACACTGTGTGAAGCAGATACAGATTTTAAATGAGAAACTTCAACACTTTTCTTTGAGCTGGAGATGCCTCAGACTTTAGTTAACATTTTCATTCACTTTGCAGTTTGTCAGCCTGAAAAGAATGGCTTGGACCATCAAGTTGACTGTTTTCATTTGCAGAAAAAAAACAAGGGATGTAAATGGAGTGCAGAAAGGGCCACTTAGCACTCCTGTACTCCTCTTTCTACAGGTATGTTCTTTTGCAAAAGACCAAAAACCTTAATACAAACTTAAATTTAATACACAAAGGGAGGAAATCTAAGATATCTGCCATTGTCAAAGGTTTTATGAATACAGTAATACAAATTCTATTCAGTGTTAGTATTTCATATTCCTAGGAAGTGAACCTTGATCCACACGGGACAACAAATCCACTCAGAACAGTGAATTCACAGGTTGAAGAACAGTGGAGAACCAGGGCCAGTCCCGTGACCCTGAAGGTACTGCCTGTATCTATAGGACTGGAAAAGTGTTTTCATAGCTACAATGTAATTTTATGGTGGAAGGAGATCTGGCTACCCAGGTTTCCATGAAAAAGGAATGCTAGATATATAGGCACAGAGACGGCAAACGCTGGTTTCCGAGGATGCATGATCTGGGAACCAGGGTGTTTGGCTCCATCACACACCTGCCCTACAGAATGCATGAGCCATCAATCTTCTGGATGTCTTCCAACACACAGTTTGAACCTTCCTTTCACTTACAGGGAAGAAAAAACCCAACAAACTAAAACCTATGCTGTTAATACTCTGTCTCCGATACTTTCTGAGGTTTTTTAGGCACCTTGGTGGCTAAAGACTTCCTTTCCATGTCTACAATTTCTGAGACAGAAAAACCAATAGAAATCTGTGTTTATTTTTAAAGAAGCTTTATTGCTCTCTCCTCAGGCAGTTTTAAGAAACTGTTTAGTTGTCAGCTGGAAGTGGTGCAACATGGTGGAAAATGGCATCACGGTGGCCCTTTTGTCCTGCTCTTTACTGCCCACCACCCAGTCAACATAAGAGCAACAAGGGAGACAGAAGGTACAGTTCCAAGACAACAACCTGCCTCTTCAGTTTTTCAGCATGAGGCATTTTGCTAAGTATATGTCAATATGACAAGTATCTCGAGAGATTGAACACACACATTATCATCATCGTCTTGCTCTGTTATTCCAACTATCTTATTCTTGTTTCTGTAGAGGCAAATGGGTGACATTTCCAGCATTTTTCCCCGTGGAAAGAAGACAAAAGACACATTAGGAGTCTAAGGACGTTATAAAGAAGCTGTAAACTGAGGACTGTGTATAAAAATTCGTTAGGTTAGTAGTCAATTTGGGCAGCATCATTCCCATGGACTATCAGGTACTAAATGATATAAAAACACGACCAGGAAAGAGTTCTGCTCTTACATTATGGGTTATTACAACTCTCTCATTAGAAAGGCTCTTTAATACTAGAGAAACTTGTTCAAATTTGCACTAATAATAATGATTATTACTATTACTACTGTATTTCAATATTGTCTGTCTGGCTCAGCTTGCTTATCCCTAATAATTAGCAAAGTGACCTGGCTTCTGCTTCAAACAAACCAAGCACCAAAGAGCCTTGACAATCAATTTCTGAAATGACTGAGTGGCAAAATTGCACAGCAAGTGTACATACTGAAATGGCAATGATTTGCAGGGCTTCGTAAATCACAGCAAAAAAAAAAGAAAAAAGAAAAAAAAAAAGACACTAACAATCCACCAGTTTTTCCACCAACTTAAGATGAGGAACTCAGATTTGACCTAGATCATGTCTGAATTTGCAGACTTCTTCCTATAATTAACTAAAATATTGCAAGCACAAAGTGATAAATGCATTCAGTAGAAGACAACACATTGTTTTCTGTTCTAATAACTTTATGGTGTCAGAGGTTGCCTTTCAGGTCGACTATGAACAGAGAGACATGATTGGTTATCTCAAGAAAATTTAGTTAACGAAAAGTGTTTGTCATTAACTGAGGTCATTCCTTATTTGAGAGCAGCAAACAATGTATTTCAGAGCCAACAGTTGAAAGAAACTGGCTGAACAATTAAAAGCACTTAAAAGTCCCTTGGGGGCAGTTAGAGTTCGTTACATTTTTGTTTCAGATGTTGCTTACTTTGGCATATTAAGCCATCCAGAATACTCCAGTAGGCTGAGAGTATGCCTTAGCAGCCTTAACATCTTAGTTCTTGTCTGATCTACAGGGACACTGATGGTACTGCATATGGAAGTGCTCCAGAAATGGTACCCTCAGAGCAGCAAATATCTACTCACTGTCTTTGAGCATTGCTTATCTTAAACAGTTTCACATGAAACAATTACTATTACATTGGAGACGATAGAGGTTACTATACTAAATCCAGCTAACATTTTAATTTATAGTATATTCTTGCAACCGGCTTTTGATCCATCCCACTGAGCAGGTACTGCCCTGTTGCGCTGCTTCAGCACATCTTCCCAGGCTCAGATCTTGGCTAGAACAAAAAACTTTTAAATTATCCCATCCAAGGCAAATGTGCAGAAGGAGATCTTACTTATTGCATTTAAGAAACTGTATTTTCTGCAGTTTTCACAATTTATCAATATCAACATACTATTGCAGGTGTCATGTCACTTTTTTTTTCAGTCAATATCATGACTTGTTTGTTAGGTAGGCTCAGTTCATAATTTTGGAAGCCTGGTGCTGAAAACATCTACTGTGGTATTAGGGTTAATTTAATATCAGTCACGAAAAAATGTGGGTCTTTAAGACTTCTTATGCTAGGTCAAATTTTGCTCATCACTAAAGATTTTCCCTGCCTAAAGGACAAAATACTCACCTGATTCATCAAAGAGCAGAGCAGCATCACAGAGAGGGGCGAATAGACACATGGGGCCACAATGTGCCACTGAATTTCGGATAGTGTGAGGCAAATGAGTTAGTGCAACAGAGCAGAATGGAGGACTGCAGCAAAACAGCGACCCTGTTACCTCAGGAAACAGGTGGCTCTTTAGAAAGAACGAGAAAAGACATAAACGATCTTCAGGAAGGAAGGAATATAGGGAACAGGTGTAACTGCAACACAAAATACAGAAGTGGAACTGTAAGTAGAGTAAAAGCTGGTAACGACTATGAACAGAGAGACAAGAAACTTGATTTTTGCACAGGAGACTAACAGCTAATAACAGGTCTGTTAACAGAAAAGTTATGAACAGAAAAGGTTTAGTAGAAGTCAGTGAGTTTAGTTGGAACACAGGGAATCAAAGTTCAGTGATTCGCATTACTATTTCTTGTAGGAGCTTTCATTTTGTATGTATAAATTTATAGAAAACCATGTTTCTGGTCAGATCTCTGACAGAAGGACATTGTAACACAGTGCTCATATCAATATATATAGGGAACTGGAAATAATGTCTAACGCCTATTAGTTTGTCCAAGAAATTAAAAATCATTACTAATTATGAAGGATCTATAGCATTTATCCTGGGGCAACATGGAGTTACAAAGGCCTCTTCTCATGTATCAAATTACTAAACTAATGCTGAAGTGAAAAAAACCCCCAACCCTCCTTCATTTTAATTTCAGTAACAATGGGATTGAGGAAAGAAAGCTTGCACATGGAATAAATAATAATTGCCAGGGAAAGAATTACCATCACAATGCTTCTGAAATAATGCTGTAAACAAAGTATGTATAGCAAGTAGAAGCCAAGACTTTTAGCTCTTGGAAGTGACGTCGATTTACACCACCTGAGAATCTGGCACCAACCGTAAGAGGACAATAAGGCTCTTTCTTCCAAACACTGAATAGTTCTTACTACAGTATTATTATATTATAATATGACTAGGAAATGCTGCAAATGGATCTAATTATTATTATAATCCTAACATTATAATCTTGAAGTCCTTGTCAAATGTTATTTCCAAGACATAGAGAGATGTCCTACAGGCAGGAGAATTAAAATAAATAGATTAAATAATTTCCTACTGGCGAGATATCCTAAAAAGCTAATAGGTTTAGATTCCAGATTGGATTCTGTAGCAAAGATATTTGATTTGTTTGTCAAAATTTAAAGATCTTACAGTGCTCCATCAATCATTATGTATAAGTTAGGTTAATAAGAAAAATCAAACTCAACAATTACAATCCAAACAAAATTTCGGCAATCTGTAGTAACTAGGGGTCAAGTAGGATTGTGCTTTCAGTATAATGTTTTCAGTGCTCTTAGATGTATGTCTAGTTAATACTAACCTATGTGCTCTACTGTTTCAGATACACAATAATTGTTATGTTTCAAAAAAATGGTGGCTTGTAAAACACTGAAATCCTCCAAACTTTGGATGACTGGCTCTTATGTGCCGTTACTTGAGTGATAAGTGTTGAAACCAAGACAAAGTAAGGGAAACAATGTCCACACCGATACGATTCTTCTAATTTCATCAGCTTGCTTTCACCTGATTTAAAAAACCATCCTGATAATTCTTCATGAAACATCCATTCCCTCTGTACGCGAAGGTTCAGAATTGCTTCAGCTGTGAAGGGATCTTATGGTTTGAAATATATCACAGTGGAAATAAGACCAGTCATTTAATTTGACCTTTGTGACGTTTGAATAGTTTCCAGATGACTTCCAGACGACAACAGTGCCTCTTTGGAAGTAACTCTTGCCTGATTAAGGGAATCAAGTTATTTAAAAAAAGGTCTCCAAGTGCATAAATATTATCAATTAGGTCAGTGGTGTTCCAGTATGAGCCAATGTCCCTTATCTTACATTATGTCGATAGTATGGCATCTGTTACACTTAAAAGCTTTCAAACTGAAAGAGAAGGAATATTCTGTTAGCAAATACTTTCTAGTAGTGTACCATCTGCACTTCTGCTTGCGGGACCTGACCAAAAATCATCTTTGATATCCTTTATCTTACAGATGTCTCTCTAGAGTCTTGTGTGGTGGTGCTAAAGAGACAGCGACTCCTGTGGAATCTGCTGGCTTCCCTGCGAGGGCACCTCTTGCTCTGAGGGGGAAGAAAAGCAAAACATCTGATTCTCTCTGTGCTACTGGGAAAGCAATATAGTGAAAGAACAGATGAAGTATGGTAGCGGGAGCTATGAAGTTTGGTCGTGTCAGCTGTGAAGTCATGCACAACCATCACAGATCTCGTCAGAGTGAGGATATTGTGTTTTCTTAACAACAGTGACTCAATGTTTCTGTGCATGCTAGGCATTTTTTCGGCTCTGTAGAGCTCCAAAAGCTACCACTGTTCAACACACAAAATCCCTCTTGCCCAGAAGCAGATGATTCTTTGGACATATGAACCATCTCAGACTTGAGGTCCTGAAGACAGATTTTGCATTTGTAAATGACAAGCTACAATTCCAGACCATGAGCTCCTCCTGAGCAACCAGCAATCTGCAAGCAAGATCTTTTCAAGATCTCTGTAGCTGGCTCTGTTTCTCCCCATAACTTCTAGCTAGTGTTAACAGTCAATAATATTGTTAGGAATGTATAGTGTTATGGATGAGCTTTGCTGTAAGTGACAATAGAGACCTGAACCTTGAGCCTTACAGTACCAAGGTTTAATTCCCCACTCTGCCACATACTTCTACAAGCCACTGTTAAATCACTGTTTCTGTGCCTAAGGTGCTAAGTTATACAGTAGTTTTCCTGTTTCTCAAGCATTTTGCAAGAATACATGCGCTGGAGTCAGTGAGAAAGTCAGGCATTTGTGATGCTGAAGAGAAATGTGCCTTGCTGCAGTTCAAAGAAAACAAGAGGATGGGCAGGGACTTTCTAAAATACAGGTGTAATGTTTTTAACAAACTAATGATTAGTTTTACAAATTAGCATAATGTAAATTAGGCTTATTGTCTGCAGTAAATACACTTAAAACACTGTTAGGTTGCAAGGGAGCATGACATTTATTGTTTGGCCAATTAGCATTTTCATAGGAAAATACTCCAAATTAACCAATGCAAAAAAGCCCCATTAATAATACAGTCAAAATCATTACGTGTACAAAACCACCTTCCTAGTATTTGCCCTTCGTCTGTGGTGGTGTCCTCAGTCTCATGTCCCATTCCACTTCATTACACATTTTCTCACCCCAGCCTGTTCCCTTCCCCCTGCTCCCAGGGAAGGGTTGCAAGCTGCCCCCCACCCTCCCCAGTATCACCCAGGGGCTGTTTATCCATCAGGGACTGCCTGGGGCTGTCAGGCCCCTCCCCAGCGGCACTCACACTGCTGGAACTCAGACAGGCTGGGCCATGGGCGCTTGGCCACGGGGCGCCTGGTAAACCCAGCCCAGCCCCACTCAGGCCACGGGCAGCCCGGCCACCCCCTGGGACCCAGCACAACCCGATGCCGGCCCCCAGCAGTGGCAAATTTAACCCTGCTTAGTAGGTTATGATGTAATATTGTTAACTTAAAATAAATGAAGCGAAGCTACACTGAATATGACTCTCTATACTTAATTTCACACTGAGGAAAACTGATGGGAAGTATTTTTTCTAATAAGGTAGAGTCCGTTAAAATAATTGACTTCCTTCTAATTCCTTCTTTGAGAAAATAAACATTATGCATATTCTCGTAATGTATTTCATAAATGATGAGTGAGTCATGAAAGACCTGTCTGTGATGAAGAATTAAGAACATGCAACCACAGATTCAAATCTTAATTGAATGCTTTGTGTTTCCTAGTAATTCGATAATAAATCTTTCATCTTTTAGTGGTATAGGCTAATGTTAACAGAAAAATCATTTGGTTTTCAATAAAGAGGTCAGCTACTCTTCTGCTTCATTTCACCGCATCCTGTGTTACACAAAACAGGTAGCAAATATTTCTCACTTTTCTGCAGGTCTCCAGCAACATTATCTAGTGCCAATACTCAGATCTTGAAAAGGACATTACTTATGCCTGAAAGGAGACCACCAAATAAACAATACGTCTAGTGTTAAAGAATCACCTAGCTATACAATTAGTTGGTCTGACAAATAGGAATTTTCTTTCTGTATTGTAGATTTAGGCCTTATTTTACCAAAGCAAGTCATTCCCATTCCCAGGCCATGAGGCACCTGTTAAAGCCAGTTCAGCCAAACCCCTGTGGCATTCTGGTAGGAACAGCAAAATCATATTTACTGGGTTTCAAACTGCATTTATCTTTCAGTGTCGACATCAGCAGGGGTGCAGCGGAGGTTTAGATTGGATACCCAAGGCAAGGGAACGTAGCAGCACTGAAACCAGTGGGTACCAGGAGAGGCTCTGCACCACAACGCCTATGGCTGCACTGATACACGGCAGAGGGTTATTAATGCTCTCACATGCAAAACGCAAAATATTTGTGTTCCTGTCAGAAAAAGGTACCTGGTTCCTGGTAAAAGAGGTAGCTATACTTTGTCTTAAATGTGCTTGCCGTTCATCTTCCCAGTGTTTTTCCCTAACAAAACAAAAAGACCACTGATACAAACACTGCCTACATTTCAAGGGAAATAGTAGCAAGTCTTTGTTCTTTGAATTAAAACCCCTCCTTTTGTTTAAATCTTTGAGCTGCTTTGCTTAGCCTATGACAATTCAATAATTATTTGCATATCATTGATTTTCTTCTAAAGCTAAAGTCATTAGACTTTTGGCTCACAGCCAGTTTTGCCAAACCTAGATGG
Source organism: Psophia crepitans (assembly GCA_013399095.1). Taxonomy (NCBI): domain Eukaryota; kingdom Metazoa; phylum Chordata; class Aves; order Gruiformes; family Psophiidae; genus Psophia; species Psophia crepitans. The sequence goes on from VWZZ01001889.1 coordinate 346,128, forward strand.
ATGGAAATCATTGCATAAATTTTAATGGTACCTAGATTCCGACTCTGAGATTTTCTTCAGTTGTTGGACTGTCAAAATAAAATGCTGAACAAACACTCATGTCTCATATCATTACATTTATTGTTGAAAATTACTGGTCGATATTTGCTTGCACATTAACTAATAGCACTGACTATTTCACTGCCCGTACAATATTATAGTTAATAGCAATTGTGATGCCTTGCACCACAATAAAAATTGGCTTCAAAAAAATCAATAGATTCCCTGTTTTGTATCAGGGAAGACAGATGAACAATAAATCATGTATTTTGAAGTGATTGTTTAGTCTGACAACACGGTACTCAGAACTACTTTGAATGATAGGTATGATTCACTGCAGAGTCAAATTCCAATATGAAATGCATCTCTGAGTGCATTTGTTGCATGTGTTTAGGGACAAATCACTGCAAGAGTGTCTCGATGAATTTTCTGAGCCAAAGCGTATAATACCAGTTTGGAGTTCACAGTACCAGTTTTGCCTGGTTGATGCCATCTGTGGATTGTTCAAGTTACAGCGACATAATTTGACTCATGGTGCATCATGAATATGATACCTAACTCTGGTTTGAGGCAAATAGAGTATATATACAGAATACTGGGAAACTGATTTACCCAAATTAGCATCCCTAAGTTTCAAATGTAGGCATCTAAGTTTCTTTCAGAAAGAGGACACTCACCAAGGAAACAGACACCCACCAACACAACTGTCCAAGCAAGTATGGCATGCAGGCTATGACGGTAATCTTGCATAAACACATTAAAATGAAGGGGCTTTTTGACAGTTGTTTAGACTGAAAAATACTGCTGCTTTTAAGGGAATAGTTCTCTCAGTTTTATCATAATGATCCGAATACAGGTTTTATGATGGCTTAAACACATTTTTTTTCCAGAGCAGATATATTAAGGATGCAATATCAATGATGTTTTAGTGTGACAAATTATCTTCATACCCATTGCAGAAGAATCTTTCATCTCTCGTTATCGGAACAAATAATGGCTTGCTGTAAGACTAAAGCATTGGTTATATTGTGCAAAGGTTTAATATGTCACAAATTCAGCATGGATAATTGCTGAATATTCTTGACTGGTAATCCCCTGAGCACCTCCTCATCATGGACAGTGTCTTTCCTGCCTACGTATGTATTTGCCTGCATTGGAGCTTTGCTTCAGACATTCTCTATTCCAGAGACATCCTTCTCTGTACCAGAACTGTGTGCTGGACTTTTGTACCAGCAAATAATAGCTGAAGGATAAATCTGGACCTGAAATACTACAGTCTCTGTCTGCTTTGCTGCATTATTTTTTTTTTTTTAAATTGTGCAAATTGCATGCCATTTCTTTCCAACATGGTCCTAAATCATTTGAGCTTTGCATCCTTCTTGGTTTTCACATACCAAAACCAATGTACAGAAAGACCCAAAATTACAGCCAAACAAAACCAAAGGCTAATACATATTATATTGACTAGCTACATTATACAGCCTTTTTAATTCTTCATTTTCCCTGTCAGATAGAAGACCATGAACACCTTGAGGTCTCAAAGTAGTTTAAGAGACATCACTCTACTTACACAATGTCATTAAAAAGGCACATATAATAAACATTTCCAAAAATCAATTATTATTAAAATTGACCAGTGGACTATAATACTTTTATATTAGATGTTGAGATGTTATTGGGGAAACAAACATCATGGCAGAATGCAAATGAGGAGAAGGAATTGAATGAAACAGGTAATTTTGATGGAGAAATTTTAAAATACAAAAATGAGGAGAAAGGAGAAATCAGGTGGTGAAGTAGTGTTTGTGTGAGTGTCTTATGAGTTGGAGATTTGCACGCAGAGTGAGGGAGAAAAGAAAAAGGGAGACATGAATACAGAGGTGACCCAAGGGAAGAAATAGGAAGCATCAAGGAGAATGAAGCACAATGGCCTCAAGTTGCACCAGGGGAGGTTTAGATTGGATATTAGGAAAAATTTACTCACCAAAAGGGCTGTCAAGCACTGGAACAGGCTGCCTGGGGAAGTTCTTGAGTTACAATCCCTAGAGCTATTTAAAAGATGAGTAGATGTGGCACTTAGGGACATGGTTTAGAGGTGGACTTGGCAGTGCTAGGTTAACAGTCAGACTTGATCTTAAAGGTCTTTTCCAACCTAAACGATTGTGTGATTGCATGATTCTATGATACTGAGAACGAGTGAAGAATCTAAAAATTGCAATGAACAGAGACATGACAGGTCCCTTTTCTGCTTGTAGGGTTTCCTGACACCACCACCACTGTGTGCCTGAAGACTAGTCTCAGCTGTGCGGCAATTATTGACGCTGGTTCAGCATGTGCAGCCAATAAAGACACTGGATTATGGTTAACTTAAGGATAGTAATCAAACAGGTTCTCATGACTGTGGTGAAGAAGCTTTTAGTGAAGTCTTGAATCTATTTGCCACATCGATTTCTAATTGTCTCACTGCTATCATTTAGCCAACATTTCAAACATTTTGTCTCATCTTTACTTCTTTAATACCATTGTCAGACTCACTAATTGGATGCTTTGAAGATGCCTTTACTTTACTCACAAGTCGATTTATCATACATTTGCATTTTTCATAACTGATGAAACTATGAGAATCTTCACTCTTTCCATGGCATTTCTTTTGCATTTGTGTCAATAACACAGATTACAGAGCAGTGTGCTTGATGCTTTCTTGCTAATTTTCTTAACAAAAAATATTGAATTATCAAATGCAATTGTTGAAATTGTAGCCAGATAAAGCTCTGCTTTATTTTGCTATTTCATTCTATCACAAAACCAAACAGAAGTGGGAAATGATTCTCCACCACAGGAAAACAAGTGGGGACCCCTCCTATTACTTCTTACTAAACAGACCCAGAAATAAAAGCAGCTTCCCTGATGATACTCTCCAGACTTTTCACTTCATCCTCAGGGTCCAGAATCTGGAACTACTAGGAAACAGCTGCGCTATCAAAGCATTCTTGTACACACAATTCAAACATCAAAAATACTAAACTGGAACTGAATGTTCAAGAAAATTATTCTGAGCAAGTACACCTCAAGCAAAAGTTAAACCTGCATTTTTTTATAGAAATGGGAGGATATTCCTATTTTAAAGCACCAGAAAATTTGCTGAGAAGCCAGCTGCAAATTGAGAAGAGCTAGTGAGTAGCAGCAAGTCCCTAAGAAGGCACTGCATACTACTTCTAGTAGCAACTGGACATAAATGAAATAAAAATAAATAAAAATAAAAAATAAAGAATGTATTCTGACTATTACGGACATTATTTTCATTTTCATTAAATTAATTTTTACCATAGGCTTCTGGTGATGATGAGTGGCAGAAAGTCCTTTCACCCTGATGCGTAGGAAAGAGAACATAAGAAAAAGTGTGGTTTTCTGGAAAGCAAATTATACAGAGTTAAGAAATCTGGCTTCAAAGAGCCAAATAGATCTTTTTTTTTCCCCTAATCTGTAATGTCCAAAATACTAAGTAATCAGAAGAAAGAACTGGAATTGAATCAATTCTTGAGAATGCATAAGATAGTGTACTTGCCACATGTCTCTCTATCCTTATGTTATTTCTAGCATATTCTAGGGAAATATGTAATTTGCAATTAATAAAACCATGTCAAGACCACAGAAAAGCAGTATTTAATGGAATTCACCTATTAACAGATTATTCTGCCAATGATGTCCTGTAACTGAGCATCTCAAACCCCATCTTTAGATCACAGGATAACTGAGTTTGGAAAGGACATCTGGAGATCTGTCATCCAACCCAAAGCTCAAAGCAGGGTCAGGTGCAAGGTCATACGGGCTGCTCAGGGCTTTATTCAGGCTGGTCTTGAAAACCTATAGGTATGGAGTCTGTGAAGTGTCTCGGAGCAACCTGCTCCACTGTACACCTGTTCTCACAGGGAAGAAGTTTCTCCTTATACCCAGTATGAACCAGTATGAGTTTCAACTCATGCCCATTGCCTCTCATTCTCCTGCCACGTGCTGCTGTAATGATCCTGTATCTGACTCCTCAGTGACATGTCTGTAGGTATGGGCAGCCAGCTGTTACATCCACCCACTGCTGTCTTTTTTCCTTTTCAAGCTGAAGAAACCCTGATCCATCAGCCTCTCCTCACAGGGCAAGTGCTCCAGCCCTTGACCATCTTGGTGGCCCTCTGTGGAACATTCTCCAGTTTATCGTAATCTTTCTTGTATTGGTGGGCCAAAAACTGAATACAGTCTAGATTTAATCTGTCAAGAGCAAGCAGAGGTGGATAATCCTTTCCTTTAATCTGTCAGCTGTGCTCCTGTTCATATAGTCGAGGATGCTGCTGGCCATTTCTGCTGTCAGGGCAGGCTGCTGGCTCATGCTCAGCTTGCCGCAGGCCAGAGCCCCAAGGCTTTTCCAGCAGAGCTGCTCCCCAGCCTGGTAGTCACCAGCCTATATTGTTACCAGTGGTTCTTCCTTCCAAGGGGCAGGCCTTCCCTTCTCTTCTTTATGATTTTCATAAGGTTTCTTTTGAACCATTCCTCAAGCCTGTCTTAGATATGTCTAGAAGGCAGCCCTGCCCTCAAGGGTATCGAATGCTTATTCCAATTTGATGTCAGCTGCAAACTTGAGCATGCACTCCATCACCTCCTACAGGTCATTGACAAAAACATTAAACAGGACAGATGCCAGGATAACCCCCACTGGTATTCCATTGTTACTGGCCTACAGTTAGAGTAGGACTTATTACATCACTCGCTGAGCCTAACCATCCAGTTTTGTCCAACTATCTGGACCACAACACAGTAATTTGAACACAGGAATACTGTGGAGGGCAGTGTCAAAAGCTTTGATAAAGCCCAGGTAAATTGCATGTTATTCTTCTCTAATCCACAGATCTAGACATTTCATCTTAGAAAGTAATCAAACCGGTTAGGCACGATTTAAATGGTAAATCTGTGATGACTGTTCCTCATCCCCACCTTCTGCTTTATAGACCCAAAAATGTGTTCCAAAGTAGATTATTCCATGGGACTGAAGTGCAGCTGACCAGCCTGCAGTTCCCTGGGTTGATTACTTAGCCATATTTTGAAATAAGTGTGACATTCACCTTTCTCCATTCATCAGAGGTGTCCGTGTGATTTCCATGCCCTTTCAAACATGATAGTTGCTTTGCAAGAACATGGACCAGTTCTCTCATCACCCTTGGATGATCCCATGGACTTGTACTGGCCAAGTACAAATCCCTGACTTAATCTTCACCCACTGCTGGTAGTTCTCCTACTTGAACCCTGCCATTAAGTACAGAGACACTGTAATGTAGTGATAGAAACACTTCATGTTGCCCTCCACGTCCCTCACAGGTCTTGACTGTAGCTGAACACGTGTAACCTGTTCTAGGTGATCCTGCTCTAGCAGGGGAGTTGGACTAGGTGATCTCTAGAGGTCCCTTCCAACCCCTACTACTCTGTGAACCTGTAAATCTCTGAACTTTGGTTTTCCTGGCACCATCCCTTCATGCCTGGACAGCTTTTCTAAATTCCTCCTTTGTAGCCTGTCCCTGCTTGCCTCCTCAATAAATATATACAACTTGTTTCCCTGCGTTGCTCAACAGTTTGTAGCTGACTTGCACAACTGCAGACAAGGACTCTTTCTCTCTTGTAAGACAATAGTTTCATTGCACAAAGGTACCCTTGGATGTCAATGGGACACTTGTAACAATTCATTCTTCAATGCCCCTGTATTTCATGTGTCTTTCTCTTGTAGTACAGCTAGCCACCTAAAAAGGTGCCTCCAGAATCACTGAGGTGTGAGCAGCCAGGAGTATAGTTCAACTACACAAGCTGTGGGAACCCTATTAACCTTTTATACACAATAGAATTTGGGGGGGGGGAAGTGAATGTACTTCAGAACAACCGATGTTTTTAAGCGGGGTTTCAGAGAGTAAGCATCCTGAATTCCAAGCATTCCTACTAAACAACATGTGCACACAAACACTAGAATAAACCTAAAAGAAGAGAAGTAGAACCTCCCTATCAGTACTGTTCCCTGATAGGAGGAACAATATGAGCAATTTAACACCAAATTAGCTACCAGAACCTAGTAGTTAATTCCTTAGCCGGCAAGTGAGAGGAGGGATGTGGCAATTATTCAATAGAGTCATATTTAAATAGATCTGAAAAGCATTACTAATGTCTAAACTATTTTTTTCATTTTTGTGTAAAGAATTTTTTTGTAAGAATTTTTAAGAAATTAGATTTCTCAGCTGACTGAGATACATTACAGAGTGTTGCAGAATAAGAGCCTAATACCACTAACTACAAGAACAAGCATAGTATGGGCTGGCAACCTTCAGAGCCCTCTAACAGACACTACTCCTTCAGTCTCAGGAGCTAAATCAGGAAGATTCTCCTTTGTTGTTAGGACAACAATCCAAATACTTTCACTCTCTGCTCAATGCTTCTGATGATGCATTTTTGTCTAGAATAAAGTTCAAAATATCAAACATTATACAAAGTATGTGAAAAAGGTTTCTTTTTGTGCTATGTTAATTTTGATACTTCTAGACCCTTCCTGACACATTAATCTGTGTGATTTATTATGGTAGGGAAGACAAATTCAGAGAAATGGAAAGAAATCTTAACAGCAAATTTGTGCTAAGTCCACTGTTATCATACAAAGATAACAGTTTTTCCAAAGGAGGCTGTCTACAGTGAGATAGGTTTAATCTAAAATTTAATATCAGCTTTTATGATTGAAAGAGAAAACTGAAATAAAACATGAGCATAAATGAAAGAAATTATACAAAAATTACTATAATTATGAACATCAAAGTTACTTATCAAAACTACATCTTCTTTATGCTAATTATTTTCCCAACAGATTATTCTGAATAGGATGAAGCCATCTCAGTTATGAAAGAAAACTAGTGTTTTCCCGTTCCCTGATAATTAGTCATTCATATTTAGATACCCTTCATTCACTGCTGCACAGGTGCCTCAACCTTTGCCACACAACGTTGAGCTGTATTTAAAGAAATAGTCTTTGAATACTTCTAAAGGAATAATAAAAACTGTATTAACAGCTTAATCACCCTGCATCTCTCCAAACAAGAGATCTGTCATGTGAAATTCATCTTTTTTGTCAGAAACATGCACAAAACAGTTCTGACAGACTAAAATATGACAACGTTGTATCAGCAAGCCTGCTTCAGCAGCCCTGCTAATTTAACACCCTATTCAGCAGATATTCAATTTCCATGGCTGCTGGCCATGAAGTTTCAGTGAACTTCTATGGGTTGGCACCTGCAAAGCTTAATTTCAATTCAATAAACATAACTTCCTGCCTTCCTCATTGCAGATATGTTAACTGCTGACTATGGCTATGACTCTCCAGCAAAAGCATGTTCTATTCACGTCTATATATAGAAGTCAGCATTGTATGTCCATCAGACTTGGGAACTTATGCTTGGATAGACCACAACTAATAACATATGAATGGGAGGAAAGTCCATGAAGAATGATGGAAATACAGATGTGCTCAGAGATGTCAAAAGGAAAAAGGTTCCTTGATCAACGTATGTACAGCCCGTCTGGACTCTGCAAAAGTAATTTACTTATGGCTATAAAAAGTACTAAAAACCAATTCTACAACCCCCCCCCCCAACAAAACACTACAAAACACTACCCGCCACCACCAAATGTCTTCTGAGCTACTACATAACCTCATGGGTAAAGCAATTTGCCTGCATAACCCATTCATTATCCCATGAGCCAGGATCTTCTAATCGAGAGCTACTGCTGGGATGCTATACTGCATCAACCATAATGCATCTTACTCTCCCACTGACGTTGATTGGTGCATCACGAGCGATTTAGGCTAGACAGAGAATTTACTTAAGATACAAAAAGGGAAGGATCCTTCTAAATGCCAGGATATCAGGTTTTGGCATCTCAGCCACACAAAAATCCAACATCTCAAATCTGAGTGATTTTAACCAGAAACAGCTAAACAGCACAATTCAATGTTCCTATGGAAAACTGCTGATTCAGGATCAAAATCTAATGAAATAACCAATGAGATAGGAGTCTGCTATTTCAATAAACCCCTTAAATGAGCATCATCCATGAATAGAAAAGGCAATTGTCAACTGTCATCACTGATGATTATTGATAATTGCCATCACTACTTTCAGTAAAAAAAATTAATAGGATTAGCTGTATCACTGCAAATACATAAGGTGAATGAGCAGATCAGCCCAACTTACAAGGCTATGGGAAGAGTTACATGAGATTATCATCAGATCACAATGACTGATTTACAGCAGTGCTCCCAGTTCAATGCTGCTGCTTCTTTGGGTCACTGAAAATATTAAAAGAATTGACCAGCAAATAAAATAAGTATAATTGGTTGATTGCTGGAATAGGTAGGAGGAATTTCTACTGTTTATTTAATCCAGATTCTTGAATTCTGTTAGGCTTGTTCAACAGTGTGTGCGTAATACAGATTTTATGATAGTAGAGATACTTAAATTAACTTTAAAACAAGCTGATTTGAAAGGTAGAAACTACCTAGCTAAAGCAGAAAATGTGGCATGGTCTAATTAACCATGTAGAAATAAAATCTGACATGTGGCACAGATTAATTTATGTAGCCAAACTTTCACAAAGACCATAATGAAATACCTCTGCAAGCATCTGTATTTCAGGTGACTCAAAATGGCATCCTTTTAGGTGGTCAGAGGAGTCTCAATTTACAAAACTACCACAGCCTTAAAGCCAGGATAACAAAGAACTGCATGAATTACTGGCTTTGCTAGCAAATATTAAAAGGGATGAGAGATTTACGTGTTGTTACTAAATTGATCTGGTTTGATCTCCTTAAGGAAAGGATATAACTTTTGAATATACTTATTTATTTTATTATCCCTCTAAACATAAGGACCATTGTATATGATTTCAATAGAGGATTGTTACACACAGAAGATCTACACATCCTTCTTGACCATCACCCCAGTGTCACATGCCTGACTGCTGAAAGACAAACAACCAGCAGAAGAGAAGCAGAAGTGCAGAGCTGTACATCAGGAACGTTGAAACACAACTGTTTTCTAGAAGATATGTATCTATCCATTTTGGCCAAGATATATTGGCTTGCCAGTAGCAGTTTGTCCATCTGAAACCTTTCATCGACTGATCCTCTGGTGGGTTGACCCCAGATGGACACCAGGTACCCACCAAAGCTGCTCTATCACTCCCCTCCTCAGCTGGGCAGAGGAGAGAAAAGAAAATGAAAAGCTCATGGGTCGAGATAAGGGCAGGGAGAGATCACTCAGCAATTACCATCACGGGCAAAAGACACAACTTGGGGAAGTTACGTTTAATTTATTACCAATTAAATCAGAATAGAGTAATGAGGAAATAAAACCAAATCTTGAAACACCTTCCCCTCACCCCTCCCTTCTTCTCAGGCTCAACTTCACTCCCGAATTCTCTATCTGCTCCGCCTCAGCAACATAGGGATGGGGAACGGGGGTTGCAGTCAGTTCAGCATATGTTGTCTCTGCTGCTCCTTCCTCCTCAGGGGGAGGACTCCTCACACTCTTTCCCTGCTCCAGCGTGGGGTCCCTCTCACAGGAGACAGTCTTCCATGAACTTCTCTAACATGAGTCCTTCCTGTGGGCTACAGTTCTTCATGAACTGCTCCAGCGTGGGTCTCCCCATGGGGTCACAAGTCCTGCAGCAGGACACTGTGTAAGGCACAGAGACAGTAACCAAGTTTAAAACAGAAAATCCAAGACACTTCATGGATTTGCTGAATAATATAGGTATCATGAATATAGATATCCCTAGGTAAAACCTGATTTGAGGTTCATTATGCTAAATCATTAATGGCTAGAAATTAAAAACTGTAATGTTAGCTCATATTAACATTAACTGGAAATTGTAGTTTCACAAAATCTGTCAGTCTTCCTGCCTGCACACAGTAGCTTGCCTTTATTTCAGATCTCAACAAGAAAGCTGAAAGTGTCCTTGCAGTTTTTAGCCTAGAAGAGTATTTTACAAGGAGCCTGTGATCCACGTAGTGGTTAAACTAGGTGTATGCTTCTGTATCATGGATGTTGTGTGATTGTTATTTAGTCTATATGTGTATATAATCAATACATAGTATTTGTAGATGTAGTCAAAGCTTATTAATCTTGAGTATATGTATAATATATTGTCTTGTTCAGTTGAAATATTATATGCACCTGTTCAGGAACTGCAGCTTTTTTAATAAGCTAAGAGTATTAGAGTGCATTGTCCAAGGCACTCTTCAAAGCTAAGTCCATACTCCAGTCCTGACGGCTGTCATTGACTGAGAAATCTGTATTTTGACCAAGACCCTGTAAGAATATCAGTGATCTTAGAGCTGGTGAACCTCACTACAGATGTGATCTGCACAATATGCTGTGCGTTGACCATAGGTCTATCTGATACCTTATCATCTCAGGGTTCCCAGCATCAGAAACAAGATTTTACCACCGCCTATCACCTTTACTTGGCTATTAATCAATAGTCATCTGCTTTGCAAGTGCTTGTGCATTTCTTGTGGGACATGGAAAGAACTGGCACCTTCTCAGTGCAAAACAGCCCTGGAGCCTCCCATTACGCATACAAGGAAGACCCGACTTCTGTCTCTGTGTTAGTAACTGCAACAAATCTAACTGCAAACCCTTCAGGGTATACACTGTGTGAAAGTTGTCACTAAAAACCACGGCTACTGCATATTTTTTCAACCCTCCTGCATAGCATAAGGAACTCATGATGAATTGCACATCCATTGTACACTTCTGAGCAGCACACACAGTGATATGGAACTGTTGCAAATAGTGGAATATTTTTGGAACCAGGAAATCCCCTCCATTTTCCATAACGCAATAACATATACCACTGCTTGCACTTCAGTGAAAAATTCACAACCAGGCCTTCAGTCTTTCTTTTTTTAAAAACTATTGGAAAACAAACAGCATGCTGAAGCTCCACTCTAACTGTTTTTCCTCACTAATTTGGCTTCATTTCACAAGTGTAGACTACTTGTGCCAGGATTTTGTACACTGTTTTTCTCTCTTACTCCACTGTGCCAATAAAAATGTTTTTCATTTGAAGTCTTATGTTTATTACTTTCAGTGTCACTTACAGGAATAAATCTATCACAGAGTAAAGTGCAAGTCAATAAAGTAATGTACATACATCAAGAAAACTTTTTACCAGCTAAGGTACTACAGTGCAGGTAATAGAATTCTTTGAAATATACTGTAAGAATGTTCTTAACTGTAACTGTAAATTCTGTAGTAAGCCAATAAAAGTGTGCTTTTATGTTCCAATAAATGTCAGTTTTTAAATATCCTAAGATGACTTAGCCTGTTTTAACCTCATCCTTATAGAATTGCTCCTTTGAATTAAATGGGAAATACATTTTATCTACTTTTCCTTCAAGAATAAAGGAAAAAAATATCTGTATAGCTAGTAGAGCTTCCACAGAAGATCTGTAATGCAGACTTCTAGCTCCTGGTAGCCTCAGACTTACTGAAACTGTGTGGTTACATAAAATAAATATCTGGGAGGTAGCTGTAGAAGTAAAATAGATACCCACAGCCAGTTCTGCAGTGTATCCTCTTCTATTTATCTGGACGTCCCACCATAAACCAGAATGAGTTGCGCTCATGCCAGAACCTTACCTTATCAGAGCGATCCTTTGACTACCTAATGCAGTTGGCAGGAAGGTTTAGCTGTATTTTTTTCAAATGTTTTGCTGGGAAATTAAAAAGCCCAGACAGCACAGGGATCCATTTGGTGGACTGAACTCTCAGCGTGTGGGCTGAGTGGTTGGCTAGACAACCTTCAGGCTGGCTTCTGTCAAAAATTTTGACGGAACCATCAAGTCGTCCACGGGAACACAACACCATCTGTAGCGGGCATTACAAGCGCATTAAAAAATAGGCAGATGAATAGGTATACATATGTATTTCTGAAGTATTGTTATGATCGGGTAGGTTCACCTCAATTCATTTCCACTGGCAGGAGGGCATTTTCTGTTCATTTTTCCTATAGAACCTCTTACAGTTTTCTTTATAATAGTACATAAGGAACTGTAAGACTTGGGGGTTGCAAATATCTTCCCCCAGACAGGCCATGCCACAACACGCTGATTTCAGGCTTCTGGGTAAGCTGTGAATCAGTAACTTTCAGGTCACATTTGCTCAATTCACATACAAAATGGTGTTTTGTTTGGATTATATTACTACCAGTTCTGTCATCCTTAAATCTGAAAGCCAAGCTACCTTTTTTTTTCCCCAGCTCATGTATTTTGTAGTAGAAATCAGGTCTCTGATGGCCTAGTTTCATCCCTGCTTCAATTGGTACTAGTCTTGTCCCAGGTAAGGGCTTCAACCTGTGCAATTCTGCAGGTGTGAGAGATGAGATTACACATATAAAGCCAAATATATTGCGGCAATGGATTTCCACAGCTGCAACTGTGTGTCAAAATAAAATTAAAAAAAAACAAAACAACAAACAATCAAAAACCAACCAAACAAACAAAACCCTTCAAAATTCTGGAAATAGCAAATGAGAAAGTAAGAACTGACAACCAAATGTAAACCATCCTCCTTTTAGATTGGTACAACACTCAAAAAGAAAAAAAAAACTACACACCTTCAAACACTTGCTCCCTTTAAATGTGCAACAGGAACACTCAGATAAAGCAAAAGCAGAAGTCTTTTTCCCCAATCACTCTTTCAGCAAATTCTTAGTAATTCTTTGTGCAGTTTGACAATGATCTGTGCAAGTTAGTAAGTTTTTTCTTTTCTAGAGCGTTTAACACAGCGCCTCCTTTAGTACAGAATGTACTTTACGCTGATACCATCTCTAGTCCTTCTGAACCCTTCAGGTTTGTTTAGACTGAGTTTATTTGTGCAAATGGCATGCTGTACAAGGTCTGTAAGTACAGTAGACAATTCTTTAAAAAAGCAAAATAAAATTCATTTCACTGGTTAGTATTACAGTAAGAGCTGAAGTAGGGAAGTGACTACAGGTACGTGAATACTGAGCAGCTAACTTACAAATATTGTAAATATTGAGATCTTTTCAATATTGAAGACACTAGAAAAACAGAACTGTCTTTACTGCCTTATCTATCAGCTGAAGACATTGCCAAGACTTCCAAAACCTGATGATGTTCCAGTGACACCGGTCGGAAGACTAATTATGAGGCAACCCAAATGGCAGAAGAAAACAGACATTTTCTTCTTTCAGAAGAAAGGAGGCTGATTTATTTGCAGATGAAATTTATCAAAAAGGAGTATACTGCTCTAATATTCTGCTTTGACTATGGCAGTGCACTAGCAAAGACATTACACATAAATTGCTAGTGATAAAAAGAAAGAAGCAAAAAGATCCTCAGAGTCTCTATCCAAGCAGCTACTCATTAGCTTTTTGGTGGAATGATCTGTGCTCGGTATTATTATTTGTGTTGCTCAGTTACCCAGAAGATCTGATCATTATTTTTACCACCTTTGCTAGTATGATCCAGAAGGAAATATTGGCTGGATGGTCGCACTCAAAGAGTTGTGGTCAATGGCTTGATGTCTGAGTGGACATCGGTGAGGAGTGGCGTCCCTCAGGGGTTAGTAGTGGGACCGGCACTGTTTAACATCTTTGTCAGCAACATGGACAGTGGGATCGAGTGTACCCTCAGCAAGTTTGCTGATGACACCAAGCTGTGTGGTGCTGTCGACACGCTGGAGGGAAGGGATGCCATCCAGAGGGACCTTGACAGGCTTTAGAAGTGGACCCGTGCGAACTGCATGAAGTTCAACAAGGCCAAGTGCAGGTCCTACACATGGGTCAGTGCAATCCCAAACACAATTACAGGCTGGGCGGAGAATGGATTGAGAGCAGCCCTGAGGAGAAGGACTTGGGGGTGCTGGTTGACGAAAAAGCTCAACATGAGCCGGCAGTGTGCGCTGGCAGCCCAGAAAGCCAACCATGACCCGGGCTGCATCAAAAACAGTGTGGCCAGCAGGTCGAGGGAGGTGATTCTCTCCCTCTACTTCACTCTTGTGAGACCCCACCTGGAGTGCTGTGTCCAGCTCTGGAATCCTCAGTACAGGAAAGACATGAATCTGCTGGAGCAAGTCCAGAGGAGGGACACCATGATGATCAGAGGGCTGGAGCACCTCTCCTACAAGGACAGGCTGAGGGAGTTGGGGTTGTTTAGCCTGGAGAAGAGAAGGCTCCAGGGAGACCTAATTGCGGCCTTCCAATACCTAAAGGGGGCCTACAGGAAAGCTGAAGAGGGGCTGTTTTTTAGGGAGTGCAGTGACAGGACAAGGGGTAATGGGAAGAGGGGGGATTTAGATTGGACGTTAGGAAGGAATTCTTCCCTGTGAGGGTGGTGAGGCACTGGAACAGGTTGCCCAGAGAAGCTGTGGATGCCCCATCCCTGGCAGTGTTCAAGGCCAGGCTGGATGGGGCTTTGGGCAATCTCGTCTAGTGGAGGGTGTCCCTGCCCATGGCAGGGGGGTTGAAACTAGATGATCCTTGTGGTCCCTTCCGATCCAAACCATTATATGATTTTGTGATTCTATGAAATCATGCCTGCCTCAAATAGCAGGTTACTTTAAAAATCAGTATCATTAACCTCACGTTACTGCTTGGGATCTAAATTACAAATAGATACATTCCAGGACACTGGAAAAGCTAGAAATTAAACCCGTCTCAAAGCTTGGCCTCAAAAATTCCACCTGATGATACCAGGTTACAGATCAAAAGCAGCCCAGCTGACTTAGGGAAATAGCCTTCCTTAGCGAGTATAAGATGTTCAAGCTTTGAAAGAGGCATACAGATATATGCCAAAATATTTGACACCCATCTTGACAACTGTTCCTGGATTCTGACCTTAAATACAAGTAATAACACAACTTTGTGAGCTGACACTGTGTGAGTGAACTTCAGAGAAGTAAATATGCAGAGATAAGCAAATGAGGAGGGTGAAGGGTAATCAAAACTGTGACAGAGGGGATAATCAAAATAGGACCTAGTTAGGGTCAGGTTTTCAGTAATTATGGTGGCATGAAATGTAATATACACTTGTGACATTATCTCTAAGCAAATTTAGAACAAGAAAGAGAAGAAAAAGTAAAATCTGTCTGCTGAGCACAACACGTATGTGTAACGGACCTTGAGGATCTCAGCAGTGTGCTGCGGTTCCAGGGCATACTTGGAAGGGAAACGTGAAGGATAGTCTGACCCGGTATCAGCAACAGGACATTCTGCCCTGCGGGCTGGGATGCTTTTAAAGTGCTGGAGCACACACTTCTGAGAAGGAGAGAGACAGGCTGAAGAGAGCACAGTCCTAATCCACATTTCAATCCCCAAATTCCAGATTGTGTTCCCTTAGAACCAAACTAAGACTAAAAGTTTTCCAGAAAAGGGTTACATATACTAGCTATAAATCCTAAGGTAATTTTAGTTCCTTATAGGATCTGCCCCTTCCCACTGTCCTGCAACTGTCATCTCTGTGTTTCACCTTTGTCATAATATTGTCCCCTAAATTTGGTCACTGGCAAGAGCAGAGGCTCAGAAATGGTCATTCACTCCTGGGAGGATAAAAGGTACTTGTTTTGATTTTCTTAGTAGGTGACTCCACTGCAGTGTTCAATCTCAGGTGAAATACTTAACTTTCGTGATGAACTAGAAGTAAGGTATTATTGATCAGATCTGAAATGAAAACAAACCTCTGTATTTACAAATTTACAAGATTGTTATTGTAATTATTGGTCTTGAATCTTCTCATTCACATTTCATTTGAAGACTTCTGCGTAGAAAAATCAGACTATTCCTCCAGAAGGAAAAATGTGTTTTCTGATCAAGTCTATTTCAAACTGTCAAAATTAAACCCACAGCATGCAGCAAAGTCTGTGTTCCAGAAAAGCACCTTCCCCAACTCAAGTACTTTTTATGGCCATTTAGTTCACCTTTGTTCTCTTCCTCTATTTCACGAAGATGACGTGAGTAATGATTATTATATTAGCTCTGTTACCATGAACGCTACAGCAGACTTGCAGCATAATTCTCTTCCTCCTTAGGGAACTGATATTTTTATTCACAGCACAAGAAAACCTAGTTTCTGGACAGAATATTTTTTTCTCATTTCTGTTTCTTTATTTGGTGTTTTGATGCAATAAATTGATTAGATAGACTAGACAGCAGTTTCATAATCCTGTTCTGAGCCTACCAGAATTAATTACAGTTCACATAATACTATTCAGGAAGTACGTTTTAAAAAGCAGAATGCTCATTATGGTATAATTTTCAAGGATGCCATCCACATGGTATAATTCCCAACAGTTTTGGGGATGGATATTGCAAAAGGGCAAGACAGTTACCAGGTGAGGAGTTATCCAGTAACGCCAGTTGGTGCGATGTGTGGTCCTGTGCGAGGTTGTCACAGCATGATTTGTCTCCTCCATTAGATCAGATTTCACCTGCCCTGGCTGCAAGTATCAGTGTTATGCCAAGGAGCGCAGATGAGGTTAAATAGCTACAGAATGGATCTGAGCCCCATCAAATGAGTAACAGCATTTCCACTGGCTTCATGACACTTTGTGTCTGGCCCACAATGTAATCCTTTGTGCAAGACTTAAGACAGTTTTGATCCAATTCCCTTGCCTCAAATAATCCAAAGTTCATTAAAAAGGCACGTGAAAGTGTATCTATCTGGAGACCTCTTTGGCAGCTTCTTTGCTGTTTAGTAAACAGCTCTCAGCATCCACAACTGAAGTAACTTGATAGTTGCACTTACAGCTTGCAAGATTGGAGTTTCCTGTTCATCTTGTCCAGCTTACTTTTAATACTGAGCTTTTATCTGGTCTGTCCCTCAGCTAAAGAACAGGAAAACCTCAGATCTTGTTAATGCACAAACACCAACAGCTTTCATAAAGAGCTTATTAGTTCACCCAAAATTTCTTTATGATGGCTAAATTTATTGCCTAGATCAATGCTGAAGGTTTTTCTCTCACTAAAACCTCTTTAAGCCCTAAAAGTTAGCCAGTGATGACTCAAGTCCTTTCTATTACGATAGCTTCACTGAGCTTCTGAAGTATATCAGTGAATCAAAAGGGTATCTAGGGTGCATAACTAGTAAAAAAATTCTGAACGTGGAACCCAAGACATTCCTAAAGATGATTCATTTGGATGATCCTTCAACAGATGGACTTGAGTTCAGAGAACCATTTCAGTCAGTTACAGAGGTAAACATATCTAGAGCTTAAGCTAGAAGCTTGGGAAACCCTTTTCTAGATCTTCTTACAAAATGCCAATTGCATATTCTGCTATTTCTTACACAGATGTGTTCATACTTATACAGATCTTGTCATAGTCCTCACAATTTTATTTTTTTTTTTTCGCTACAGACCTATTTGAAGATGTTACCAGGGTGACATCTGGAGAAGGATACACACAGTCTTCTTTCTGGTTACAAATACAGACAAACAAAGCCTTGAATTTTATATTCCTTTTTCACCTTGCATCTGTAGTGATATGCTTGAAAGCACATCTATCGTTCACTTGGAGAACTATACAGCTATTAACAACTGGAACACATTAATAGCACTGGAAGGGGTAGGGCATACAAATCAATACTAAAGGAGAAGTGGTTGCCACAGTAGTGGTGTATAGGTAAATGTGACAAGATCTTCAGAGGCTATTAAGTTGATGCTGTATCACATTGAACAAAGTATAAAGTTAGCTAGTGATGACTCATGTCCTTTCCATCAGAACTTAATAAATGGGTACAGAAATTATATTGATTTTCATGGATAAGAAAATAGATCTGAAATCTGAAAACTCGATGAAATATAAATTATGGAATATGGATCACGTGTGATGATCTCATAACAGGGTGAAAAGTGCATCACTTGGAGAAAGTATGCTGAACTGCAAAGGTTTATTTTAACATGTTATCTGGTTTGGGTTTGGTTTGGGGTTTTTTGTTTGTTTGTTTGGGGGGTTTTGTTTGTTTGTTTTGTTTTTGTGTTGTTTTTTTTTTTTAATTTGTTTGGCAAACTTCTTGTGCTGTTATGATTCTCTGAAGCCTTGACTCTTAACAGTAGAAAGTTTCAATGTGGAATACCTAGTTTGTCATAAAGTGGAAAGTACTAATGTGAAAGTAGCAATGTGAAAAGGGCAACTTCAGTTAATACCACAGAATGAAGAACTATGAAAAAAAAATCCCTAAGTATTTGCTGTTTTTAAATAAGAATTTTGACAATCAGCTTCCAGATTCATTGCAATTAGAATCATTAGGTAAAAACTGATTTCACCAGAAGAGATTTTCTACATAATAGTTTCCTCTGAATTTACTTTGTGGGGGATTTCAACCAATATGCCTCCACAGATTGCTGTTTCTAATAAGGATTTGTTTCTACCAAATCTATTTTATTTTTTATAAAGCGGAAGTGAAACCTCTCAAACTTGGAATTTAAATAGGGTTTTAACCAAAAATTAAGAACTTTCCCAAAATTACCTTGGTCAGTTTATTTATTAAAGGCCTGAAGATGCAAGTAGACTCTCTTGGTTATTTATCTGTATACCAGACAGTCAGATCAAAAATCTTAAACACAGAAGAGTACACAATCATCAGAAACATAAGTATACAGGTTATTCAGAGGTCAAGAAGATGTGAAATGGAGTTCAGCAGTCGTCTTGTTTCCTGAACTTTCTCAAACTGGTTTGAGAAGTCAATGAGGAGCTTTTTCAGCCTTTGAAAACAGAGCATGCTCTCCTTAAACTCCTCATTGCTCATTCCTCAGTTTTAGTTCTTGTCCTTTCATGCCCCCAGGAGATGGCGGTGTAGGACTCGCTAGGAAATAGTAGGGCAATATTTTTGTCTAATTTCCATCAGCGATGATGATGATGATGATGATGATGATGATGATGATGATGATGATGATGATGATGATTATTATTATTATTATTATTATTATTATTAAATTTGTGCCATGAATTTATTCACATTCACTACAGACGAATCCACCCCTTTGCAGAAGGCTTCCTTCCATTCCCCCGGACTTTGGACACTTCAGCTACCCTAACATGGAATGTGCATTCACACTGGGGAACCATCAGCGAAGATAGTTGTACAATATGACTTTTAGTGCTTCACATCTCCCAGCTACTCACCCCAAATTAAAGCAGACCACCTAATTAAGCCCCGGTTTCTCTGCAAGATTACGAGATTTGGACAGATCACGTGGCTCAGGACAATCCCAGATATGGCTCCATGAGGTCATGGCAGCCTGGGAAAGTATCTTAGATGTTTGGGAACAGTTCAGTGACATCATGTCAGTCGAAATCAATAAAGCCCTTGAAGAGACAGTGAGTTTGTAATATTTGCAGAAAGAGGATTCCCAAGTCTTGGGCCAATCAACGCAGCAGCAAGGCTCTTATGGGTCTTAAGGCAAGTAGAGCAAGATCGACAACACACTTGAGATCAGAATGGGATGTTTTGAGATTTTTCAGGTTTTGTTTATAACATATGGATCAGCAAAACTATCTTTAAGATGACCAGATACTAAAGTTTGAAATATTTAAAATACAGGTCCGATAACAGACAGCAAACCCACTCATTTCTAGCTTCTGTGCTTTCAAGATGGAGACAGTCTTGATTGAATGGACAACTGGTGAAGAACACTTAAAGAGTGACAAGAAAAAGAAAATTTAAATTTAAAATTTATTTCCATTCAGATATTTCTACAGCACTATTTGTAAACATCTGCAAGTTCTCAAAGATACCTTGCTATTATTTTATTTTCCTTAACATGCTTAGGAAAATGCCTGAAATACAGTACCTTACTGTATACGTAATTTAACTCACACATTTTTCTGATGCTTTTAAAAATTGGGCAAAACCAATTATTTCCTGAGCTAATTCAGCACCACAACATATCTATAGCCAATTCTGCCAGCTAAGACCACTACTTCTAGGACAGTTCCCAGGCAGCCACTTGGCTGCAATTCCTTAGTCCATCTTACTATGTGTGCTGGTTTCATCTGGCATAGAGGTAATTTCTTCCTTACATTTTTCAATTCTCTCCACCTCAGTGGGCAGGAGCAAGTGAACTGTTGTGTGGTTGTTTTAGCTGCCTGCAGGGTTAAACCACAACAGTCCTTTTGGGACCCACCGTGGGGTTCAAATGGTTTCACATAACCTCAGCTCTGACCAGTGTGCTAAAACAAATTTGTTATAAGCATCCATTATATTAGTTTAATAGTCCCTGGTCACAATGTTGTATTATTTGTTCTCTGGACTGTGTTATGTAATGCCTAGCTTGCTTTATATATTCCCTGCAGCGCTGTTTATCATCTGTGCAAGATGGATCGAGGTTACTGTTTTGTTGTACTGTGTAACATGGGGTTATGATATGACAAAATTACTGTTTGTGAGACTAAACTGGTACTTGTACTCGCCATTGCTCTCATCTCCGTACTTCAGGAGCAATCTCCCAGGAACTATTAATAATTACACTCTTTATCTTTGAGAAGAAAAGAATGGGAGACACTTACCCCAGCTCCTTCTCCTTCACCTTCTCCTCTAGGCCAGCTACAATAGCTCTTGAGAATTTTTAATATCCTTGGGATGTTCAGATGAGCATGTTCCTATTTCTATGTATCCTAGAATGTGTTTCCGGTCTTGTTTAGGGTTAACCAACTATTTAAGAGATATGCTCTGAGGCTGGATATCATGGGTGCCACAGCATGTGGGAGAATACGGGCAGGTATCTAGAGAATTTCTCACCTCCAGTGTTTTGGAACTTCACTCCCAAATAACTACAGGACTCTGATAAAGTGGTAGAATATTTGAAAGGAAAATGCTATGCCTATTCCAAGGAGACACAGCTTACTGCACTGTGCTTGGTCCTGGCCACTCTTTACCAAACACTGCTCAATTAGTAGGCAGCACCATCAGGGAGAGAGAAGGAAAACAAACTGACAGGCACTGTGGCCACTCCAACTACAGTGATAGCTACTGCAGCTGAACCCGAGAACTAACCCATACTGTTATCAGTCGCACCTATACGCAAGAAGAAATGGACATGAAAGTCAGCTTGTTTAGTAAAGGATGATGAAGCAGGACCATCACGAGAAAAGGAGCAGGAAGAGGCAGAACCAGAGGCAAGCAGCCAATTCCTGTCCCTGAATGAGCTGTAAGATATGCAAAACGATTTCAGCTGTCATCCAGGTGAGCCCATCATTACCTGGCTGCTCTGATGCTGGGATAACAGGGCCAGTAGCTTGGAATTAGAAGGTAGGGAAGTCAAACAGCTGGGATCCCTGTGCAGGGAATGGATCATTGACAAGGTGATTGGAAAAGGGTCACAAGCCCTCAGCCTCTGGAGGCGACTCACAATCACTTAGTGTGAAGGAAATGTAGCCCTTCAGTGAAGACATTATATGTCACCAGCCAAGTGGACCACCACGGAGAGAGGTATCCAGAACCTGAGGAAATTAGCTATGCGGGAGGTGATTTATAATGATGCAAACAATGAACAGTTACTTGCAGATACAGATGAGGTCCAATGCACACAACCAATGCAGTGGAATTTTATACAGAGAACACCATCACTGTATGCCTCATTGGCAGTACTGGCCTGGAAGGATAAAGAGGGACCAATGGTGGATGAGTTGGCTGGCCAGTCCTGGCCATATGAAGAAAATGTCTCTTTCTCCTACAGGCCTGTGTCTTGGCTGTGGAAAAACTGTCTGAAAAGTCTGAAAGCCTATTCAAAAAACTGTCCTGGAAGTTGCAACAACTCAGTATATGTTCTACCCCCTACCTGTATGGACTAGTATCTCAGCTATAAGAAGAAAACATTCATCTACTAAAGAAAGAGTATATTGGGGGTACACAACTCGGGCCACCCTGTGGTTTTATCTGCATGACCATGGGGAGGACATGAGGAAGTGCGATGGAAAATCTACCTTGCCCCTAGAGGCACGAGTATGTGAGTTACAAGGAGAAACAATGACAAAAGTAGGTTCATCCAGGAAAATGGCTGCTCCAGTCTCCAGTGAGCAGTTCCACCGACAGAGTAGAAGGGCTGATATTACTTCCAGTCTTCATATAGGAATTACTGATTTGTATTCATAAGAAGTGAGTACACTGGTGCACAGTGTACTCTAATGCCACCGAGCCATGAAGGGGTGGAGCCCATCGACATTTCTGGGGTGACAGGGGGATCCCAACAGTTGACTCTGCTAGAGGCTGAAGTGAGTCTAACTGGGAATGAGTGGCAAAAGCCCCTCACTGTGACTGGTTCAGAGGCTCCATGCATCCTTGGCATAGACTACCTCAGCAGAGGGTATTTCAAGGACCCAAAAGGGTACCAGTGGGCTTTTGGTATTGCTGCCTTGGAGATGGAGGAAATTGAACTGTTGTCTACTTTACCTGGTCTCTTGGAGGACCCTTCTGTTATGCGGTTGTTCAGGGTCAAAGAACAACAGGTGCCAATCGCTACCACAATGGCAAACGAGCAGCAATATTGCACTGAGCCTTCCTGATTCCCATCTGTAAGCTGATTCATCAACTGGAGAGCCAAGGCATTATCAGCAGAACTCACTCACCCTTTAACAGCCCCATATGGTCAGTGCAAAAACCTAATGGAGCATGGAGACTGACAGTAGACTATTGCTGCCTGAATGAAGTCACGCCGCCCATGAGTGCTGCCGTGCCAGATATGCTGGAACTTCAATACAAACTGGAGTCAAAGGCAGCCAAGTGGTACGCCACTACTGACATTGCTAATGCATTTTTCTCGATTCCCTTGGCTGCAGAGTGCAGGCCACAGTTTGCTTGCACTTGGAGGGGTGTCCAGTACACCTGGAATTGACTACCCCAGGGGTGGAAACACAGCCCCACCATTTGCCATGGACTGATCCAGAGTGCGCTGGAACAGGGTGAAGCTCCAGAGCACCTGCAATATATTGATGACATCACTGTATGGGGCAACTCAGCAGAAGTTTTTGAGAAAGGGAAGAATATAGTCCAAATCCTGCTGAAAGTCACTTTTGCCATAAAACAAAGGTCAAGGGAGCTGCACAGAAGATCAAGTTTTTAGAAATTTATGGCAAAATGAGTGTTGTCAAATCTGGGATGTGATCAAACAATAACAGCTACGTATCCACCAACTAGTAAAAAGGAAACCCAAGCTTTCTTAGGCATTGTGGGTTTCTGGAGAATGCATATCCCAAATTACAGTCTGACTGCAAGTCATCTCTATCAAGTGACCTGGAAGAAGAACGATTTCAAATGGGGCCCTGAGCAATGACAAGTCTTTGAACAAATTAAACAGGAAATAGGTCATGCAGCAGCCCTTGGGCCTGTGCAGGCAGGACCGGATGTGAAGAATGTGCTCTGCACCACAGCCGGGGAGAATGGCCCTACCTGGAGTCTCTGGCAGAAGGCACCAGGAGAGATTTGAGGTTGACCCTTGGGGTTTTGGAGTCGGGGATACAGAGGATCCGAGGCCCGCTACACTCCAACTGAAAAAGAGATATTGGCAGCATATGAAGGGGTTCGAGCTGCTTCAGAAGTGATTGGTGCTGAGGCACAGCTCCTCCTGGCACCCCGACTACCGGTGCTGGGCTGGATGTTCAAAGAAAGGTCCTCCTCTACCCACCACGCAACTGATGCTACATAGAGTAAGTGGGTTGCACTGATAACACCATGGGCTTGAATAGGAATCCCCAATCACCCAGGGATTGTTGAAGTGACCATGGACTGGCCAGAAGGCAAGGATTTTGGAATGTCACTGGAGGAGGAGGTGACATGCACTGAAGAAGCCCCACTGTATAATAAACAAACTACCAGAACATGAGAAGCAATATGCCCTGTTCACTGATGGGTCCTGTCACATTGTGGAAAAACATGGGAGGTGGAAGGCTTCTGTATGGAGTCCTACACGATGAGTTGCAGAAGCTGCTGAAAGGCAAGGTGAATCAAGTCAGTTTGCAGAGATGAAAGCCATCCAGCTGGCTCCAGATGTTGCTGAAAGAGAGAAGTGGCTGATGCGCTACCTCTATACCGACTGATGGATGGTGGCCAATACTCTGTGGGGGTGGCTGCAGCAATGGAAGTGGAGCAATTGACAGCACAGAGGCAAACCCATCTGGGCTGCCGAATTATGGCAAGATATTGCTGCCAGGCTAGAAAAGCTGATTGTGAAAGTCCGTCAGGTAGATGCCCACATACCCAAGAGTCGGGCCACAGAGGAACATTAAAACAACCAGCAAGTGGATCAGGCTGCTGAGATTGAGGTGGCTCGGGTGGGTTTGGACTGTCTTCGTAACGGTGTAGCTCGATGAGCCCCTGACACCTCAGCNCTTCGTAACGGTGAATTATTTGTAGCTCGATGAGCCCCTGACACCTCAGCCCATCAAGGAAGGGATGCAACATACAGATGGTGCTCGTGACTGAGGGGTAGACCTGACCGTGGACACTATCGCAGAGATTATCCATCAA
Source organism: Psophia crepitans (assembly GCA_013399095.1). Taxonomy (NCBI): domain Eukaryota; kingdom Metazoa; phylum Chordata; class Aves; order Gruiformes; family Psophiidae; genus Psophia; species Psophia crepitans. The sequence goes on from VWZZ01001889.1 coordinate 370,726, forward strand.
TGTGAAACATGCGCTGCAATCAAGCAAGCCAAGTGGGTCAAGCCTCTCTGGTATGGAGGGAGATGGCTGAAATATAAATACGGGGAGGCCTGACAGATTGATTACATCACATTCCCACAAACCCACCAAGGCAAGCACCATACTCTTACAGTGGTGGAAGCCACCACAGGATGGCTGGAAACATACTCCATGCCCCATGTCACCACCTGGAACATTGTCCTGGGGCCTGAAAAGCAGGTCCTGTGGTGACAAGACACCTCAGAAAGAACTGAGTCAGACAGCGGGACACATCTCCGGAACAGCCTCACAGACACCTGGGCCAGCGAGCACGGCCCTGAGTGGGTGTGTCACAGCCCCTGTTGTGCACCAGCCTCTGGGAAAATTGAGCGGTACAACGGACTGTTAAAGACTGCACTGAGAGCAACGGGTGGTGGGACCCTCCAACATTGGGACACATATTTATCAAAGGCCACCTGGTCAGTCAACACTAGGGGGTCTTCTAATAGATCTGGCCCTGCCCAACCAAAACTTTTATGTACCATATGTGGAAGGGGATGAAGCGCCACAGTGCACATGAAGACTACGTTGGGGAAGACAGTCTGGGTTAGCCTTGCTTCAGGCAAGAGAAAACCCATCTGTGGGATTGCTTTTGCTCAAGGCCCTGGGTGCACTTGGTGGGTGATGCGAAAAGATGGGGAAGTGCAATGTGTACCTCAAGGGGATCTGATTTTGGGTGAGAATAACCAACAGATTAAATTGTACGATATTAATTGCTCAATAACCCTGCCGTTTTCTCATCACTACTGCAACTGCTATATGCCGTATCAACGCTATTACAGTAAAATCACACAAATTAATGAAGGATGAACTCTGATGCAACCAAGCCAAGTGTAGCAATGATGGAACTAGAACTGTTTTCAGCAGCTGGCACCCAGCAACTTCCTTGAGACTGACATTTTCAACCTGCAGACTGCAGACACGGGCCACACCAGATACACCGGCCCCAAGCTCTGGATGCAGCATGCAACAATCCAACAGCACACATCATCACTCCTGCCCTGAGTGACTGTTATGAGAGATGGAGCCCAAAGTCATGGATTAAATGAACTCAATGGATATTTTAGCCTTTTTTGTTTTATTTTAATAAAACTACATATTTAATTTTGTTTATTTCATTAAGCTATGAAAAGTAATTAGGTTTTATAGTTGGTTAAGTAGTATCTTTACCTCATCAAAGTGCTTGTTAGCACAATTTTGGGAAAGAAGAGAATCCAAATGCATTCAGAGTCTAATTAAAGTGGCCTACATTTGGGAAGATGTTCCGAGAAGGTCAAGAGTAATTTTTAATTATCTCACCTGTGGACTAGCCATATGGTGGAAGCTTTGCTGGTTATACTAACTCTGCAGTTTCCCTACATACATTCCCTAACATCTGAGTTGTTCTACAACCTGTTTGCAAAACTAAAAGTAAGAGTTTACACCACATATAGAAGAATGGCCAGGTTACTTCAAAATGAATAATAAACATTCAAATGAGACTTCTGCAGCAAGTTTCCTCCAAGAGGACATGAAACATTTTCCATCCCATCCCCTCTTAGATACAGCCTGTCATTTGACATTCAAGTCTAGAGAGCTGAAGGCATTCCAAGTTTGGAAACCCATGAAGCCATGGGTCAGCTTGTGCAATATAGCGTTTGACAAGAATCATTTTAACAAGCTGATATCCTTAAGGTATTCCACATATTTAAAGTCAGAGTATGTATTGCATAAGCTTATTAGGTAGAGCTTTCATTGTAGCAAGTGTAACTGGCGTTCTTGGCATGCCATGTTTTTGCTTAGGTTTAGCTATGACAAAATCCCCTAGATGTTTGTTTCTGAAGTAGTATCCTGGGTAGTATATCCTCTTGCAATAAAAATAACGCTTGCCAAATGTTCTCTAGGAACAGAATCATCTCCTCTTTCCTTCTATAAAGCTATACACTTTTTCAGGCTTTTACTAATCAAACTTTTAATATAGGAATTCTTATTTCTTGAATTTCTAGATTTCTTTTTGTGCTGCATATGTCAGCAGCTCTCTTTCCTTCCTCCTTGAACAAAACCTTCCACCCTTGAAACAACTAAAGCTTTAATTCAGCGATGTAGTCTCACGAAATTATTCAGTCTTCTCTGTAAAGATGAAGTAAAATCTACTGACCAGACTTTCTAGAGAGGATGATTTTATGTTTCATGCATTTTATCCATTAAACTAGCTGCTGCAGGATGTCTTGTGTTTGGACTGAGTTCCCTGCTCCCCAAGTAGTACACTTCAGGAAGCTGCAGGGAGAAGTGGATGAAAAGAAAGGAGGAAAATGGAACAATTTAAGATCAGTAGTGTGTTCAGATGGTATCAGCTGCCAAAGCTCAGTATTGGACAGAAGCATGAGAGCCAAGCCTTCAGAGTTCCTGGCATCCCTAACATTGATTATACCTCATTGGGAATGCAAGAACAGTAGTTATAACTGGCAATCCTGCTTCTGCAAGGTAGGGAGGATCACAAATAGCTTAACTCAGGCAGAGATACCAGTATGTGTCTAGAAGAAAATTAATTCTGTTTCCTGCTGAATCAGCCACCTTATCGCTGCAGAGTTGAATTAGCAACAATTGACATCTGCAATTGAATTAATCCCAGCTCTCCAGGAATTAGAATCGTGGAACAGCGAGGAGTTGCTGACACCCTGTTACTACCATCTGAATTACTGAAAGTTATTAGACCATGGTAGTTCTCCTTATGGAAGGGAGGTCTGTGATGAAGCTACCCCTTATTAGAGAAGCGATCCCCCAAGGTGTAGGTAGCCTTAACAGACCCTGCATCTGGAAAACATCAACATTTGTTCAAGAGAAAAAATCCATGGAGATCACTGGTTTAGTGCTACATGTTAGGTTAGAATGGCAAGATGACATTTGGTTTAGCTTCTTCCAGAGCTTCAGCATCACAGCTCATTTGATGGCAGCTGGAGGATCAGATCATGGTAATGAGCCATGCTGTCTAGTCTTTCAAACGAAATGCTAACGGGCCAGTAAACAAGGCAGGGAACACCACAAGTATAGCAATATAGGATACAAATGAAAGGCGACTATCTTACTGTGCAAATACTGAGCATTTTCCTTAATGAGATTACTAAAGGTTAGGTGTGGTTGATCTAACAGGTCTATGCTTTTGCAGGTTTTGCCTTATTTGCAGTTAGCTGCCAACTGAACTCCACGATTTTCTCCACCGCACCTTAGTCCCCTTTCTCAAGTTGTATTTGTACAAGTAACCCACCTTCATTACAGACACCTTTTACTTTTAAACTGTATCCATACACAAAAGGCACAAACGTACACAAGTCCGGAACACTGGATGCTCAAGCAGAAAGGCTGAGATCCAGCTGCCCTGAGATCCAGTTGCCAGCAGTTGAACCAGAAAGACAGTAGGCCAGAAATCTGAAATTTTACAGGAACGCCACTGCTCACCACCCTCCTGCTGCCAGCAAGGGCAGCTTTTGGGAGCTTCTGATTTGCGGGACTTCTGGTTGAAACAAAGCCAGAGCTGTGAAGAACTTTTATATAGGAACCGTGTCTGCATGTGGGAATGAAGGAGAAGACAAAAGTAGCAAAGGCAGCAGCACCTGTTAATCCTCAGTATTGAAGCCTGAGCGTTAGGATGATTCCTTCTCATAGAAAGGAATTAAAGATCTAAACCACTGGATATAAAGTCCTTAGTCATCCTTCAGCTTCCTGTGGCTGTAGCCTGCTGTTACACTACAGCCTGCAGGGTCTGAGACCTTGGCCTCTCTCTCCTCAAATCTGGGCTGGAGAAGTCATACTCCAGAGTATCATCCATGTTGTCTTCTCCAATGCCTAAATGGAGTTCTTAGTGGAAACTCGGACTTAAGCGACAGAAGTTGATGCGATCTGGTGCCTGTACCTGATGATGACACGAGCTGGGAGGCAATGTAAAAAATTCAACCTATGAGCCTTTGCAAGGTCAACAAGGAAATGCTGAGATTCAGGGATTTCTTACTTGTCTTTATGTCTCATCAGATAGGCCTTGCCAGCCTGGAAGTTCAAGCAAGGTTGGGAAGCACTGACTACATAGTGCTAGTGTAGGATAATCTTCTTGTGTCAGACCTCTTCTAAGGAACTTTTGAGTGGCTCTTAAAGAACGATAACAATTTTCTCCCAGGAACTATCTTTCTGTTTTGAGGTTTTCTAAATAATATTGTTATTACTGGCAAGAATGGATCAGAAGGGCATCAAGAAAAACTTGAAACATCAGCTGCTGACATCCAAGCACAACAGTTTCTGGAGTAACACAGGACAATTGTGCTCCTGTGTATTTCTGATGTCCCTTTCCCTTCGCTCTTGCATTTCTGTTTCAGTTGGTCATTACTCCTTTAACTCACAGCCCACACAGTTCAGCCAGCAGAGGTGCAAGAAATCATCTTTGCACACACACTCATGTCTTGCACTGTGAGCGTATCCAGCCTGACATTAAGCATAGTTTGGTCTGCTTTGACACAACATGCAAGATATGCTCTCTCACTCCCTCTGTATCATAGGCAAACCCATTAGGTAGGCTGGCTGAGAGATGTGAGCTGACCTATTCAGGCCAGGAGGAACAGATTCTAACAGCTACTTATATGAGGTAGACTTTGAGAAACATTGCCAGCATAAACATTGCCTCTTTCTTCTTCTGATTGGAAGAGACAGGAGTGGGTGCACTACGAACTTGGTAACACAAAGCTATAAGCTGTAAGTTCTTGCTAACAAATCGCACGATTTGATCAGAACATATTAGGAAACAGAACAAGGCTATGAAACAAAGGTGCTGTTTTGTTTTGATTTGTTTTTTTTCTTCTACTTGAACACTGAATTGCATTGGAGTTCGTTAGGTCATTAAAAAGTTGAGGCACTGACAAAAGCGAACACCGAGTGACAGGCACGATATCTTGTTCTACTTAAGAAACACTAAGATATTCCCAGAGAAGGAGAGAGAAGACATACCTACCACTCACAGCTGCCTGAGTACTCTCACCTCTTCAGCTGACATGTAGATCCCATGTCTCAGCATTAGGAGACAGCAGAACCTGAAAATGAAAAGAGGCTTATTGGTGAACTGAGATGGAAAAGGAAGGTGTGGCAGGGAGCAAAGAAGGTTCTGCATGTGGCCATGCCATTGCTGTTAGGAAGAGATCATGACCGAGCAGCACTACAGAGTTGCTTTCACAGTGTTACAGGGCTTATGGAACATGATTCAGACTTATCAGGAAGAGGAAGAATGAGCTGTGGGCCTCAGTATCAGCAGAGTTAGGGAAACCGAGTGCTGAGAGAAGACGGTCGAGGCAGTGTAACACTGCAGAATACTTGCAGTAACACTCATAAAATTATCAAAATAGGATAACAGAGTGAAGGAGTAGTGGAACAGAATAAACATTGGTAGAGCTGAGAAAAACAGAAATGAATCGCAAGAAAGTGCATGAAAGGAAACATTACCACGTCCTCAAAAACAATATGGGATGCTTACTTTGTCCTTGACAGCCTGGCTGAACCCATTCTGCTGGTAGGTACAAATACCCTCAATGGTAAGAAGAAACTGCAAAACACAACCCACAGCTCAGGCTACACAGGGAAAGGAAGGATCCTGAGACTGTCAGGCAACCTCTACTGCTGAGCAGACATAATAATAGCCATCAATCTTTATTGGTTATCACATCGTCTTTTGAAATGCCTGAAAGCAGCTGAGAAGGAAAGAGTGTGTGTGTCGGACTAGTAGTCATGCTTTAAGAAACAGATAAAGTTTTTAAGAGAAAATAACACTTTGACTGAAGAAATAAAAGATAAAATCCATACTCTGTCTCACATGGTTACTGATTCACAAAAGCACTTGATCGACCCTCCCAGCAAACCTGTCCTGCTCAATTGTCACAATAGTAGTTAAGAGTAAGCAGTAAAAACAAGGTCTGAAAACTTAATGAGTTAAATCTCATGACATTCCTGAACAAACTCACTGTCCAGCAAGTCTATAGAAAATTCCAGACTGCGAAGATTTTGATAAAATACATGAGCACAAAACAAGATTAGACAATCACAAAGGTCACAGCAAAAAGGAGACGTGCAGTGCATCTTTCATGTAGGATACAGTGGCAAGGCTAATGCAAATACTTCTGGTACCTGTAATACATAGAGACCCTAGCACCCAAATGAGGTCCTACCATCATCTCTGGGAGGCAGGGAAAACAGGGTAGCACAGTGAAAGAATAATATTAATCTCAAGTCCTTCTACTCTCACAAATTTGCTACATGATATCTGATGAACAGCAATAACCAGGATTTAAGTTTTCATTCAGGCAAATTAAGTAATGATATACAGATGCTTGTTCCACCCAAAGATATTACTTAATCTCCCCCAGTAGATGCCACCTGGCCTTTGAAGCTGGGCATATGTCTTATGAGAATATTGCTGTGAACTTGCTGCTTCCCCTCAGAGAACAAAGAAAGAAGTGTCTAGAAAATTGACTTAGTTGTGAATTCTGGTCAACCACCTTTTTTACTCAGAAAGATGAATTTTCTAACAACAGTTGTCTTCTCTGCTTGCCTTGAATGTGTTTTCATAATAAAGCTTTAAAGTTGTCAAAATGCTCATCTTAGCAGTTGGAAAGATGACTTAATGTCTCCATTTGGGACAGAACTGCTGCTCACCGGAGTTATTATTTTGCATCTGGTTTGAGAATCAGGCTTAATTTACATACGCACGGTTTCATTCTGCTGATTAGTCTGATCCAAACCAAGAAATATTAATAAATATCTTCTTACTATCTTCGTGCTATCTTCTGTAGCCATGAAGATCTTGCTGAAGAACTATCTTCAATGGGATTTTAAGCGTGGGGGGAGCATATTATTTTACTAGGTACAAGATATCACAGTTTAAGGATGCTTAAATAATCTGTGAGCTTACAATTTTTGTGCTAATATATAAAAAATGTCCTGTGGCCTTTAAGAAACCCTGTTTATCTAAAATGTCTTGTTCATTTCTTTTAAAGCTACTTCTGCTATATGTTACATCTAAGTGGATTATAATCGAAGGAAATTAAATTACTTTGGTCCTCCTTGGCAGAACTTGGTGCAACTGTCAGTCATACTGCATACAGCCACAACGGCATTTTGCACCGTGCAATGCAGCACTATGCAGAAATACCTGAGTAAGTGCTGAATTAGCTGGCTTCAGAGCAGGACAGATTAAGGTGGGAACAGTGCCATTCCAACTGGGGTATTGCAAATCAAGCCAGCGCACCTCGCTGGCCACAGCAACAGAGACCACTAACTCACAGGTAGTTTGGGAATTTCTAAGCGGCAACATATTGTGCAGACTAGACATAAGTTTTCAGACACTTGAATAAGGAACAATGGTACACTTCCTTTCTCTCCTCTCTCTTGTTCCTTTTTCCTTTGACTTGCATCAACTTTATGGATGTATGGCACCTCAGATGCTGCTAAAGAGGGGTGAAGGAAGCTTAAAATCTCTCTAACCCCTTCCGTCCTCTAGTACATCTTTCATCTTCTCAAATGTTTTTAGCATCTCTACTGAATACTTTTCCGTAACTACAGAATAAAAAACCCATTTAAAATATAATGCTATTATAGTCCCAAGAAAATTGGCAGGAGAAGCTAAGTAGCTTAAGCCGTTTTTGGAAGCCAATGAGATATCAAATTGATAGAGTTCTAGCAAAGTTATTTAATAAATTATCCATGTGCAAGCCATTGCACATGGTAAATGCACAAAATTCTTTTCTCCTCTTACTTTCAGTTGCATACCAGAGCAGCTTCAGAGACTGCATCATCTAGGCTCATGGGCAAGTGACAGAAGAATTTTAGATATGAGTGACAAAACTAAAAAGAAAAGTAACATAATTGTTGCTGAGAAATGAACTGAGCAAAGAGGTGTACCTCAGATTTTCAACTGCACTTCATGAAAGCAAAGTATAGAGCACTACCACTTTGGTGAATGGTAAAATAGAGGAACTCTTAAGCCACCTGAAAGGGCAACTATTCTAACTTAATTTCCTTTTTTTCCCTTCCAGGCTTGTTTGAAAATTTGTTAGTGATACTAAATAGTAAGCATCTTTTAAGATTGGCAAAATCTGATCTTTAAAGTGTTTAAAAAACTATAAGGAGAAGCACATCAGTATTTAATGGTCATATTTATTCACAAATTGATAGGTTAAATACCGTTAAGTTACCCAATGATTTAGCTACCTTATGGAACAAAATTGCTCAATTTTATCCCTTTTCTTCTGTGATTTGGCAAATAATTTGACTTAGAGTACAAGTTACCTTAGAAAAGTACCTAGCTCTGATTTGAAGACAACATTTTGAAAGCTGTATGTTCAGTTAAACTCTTCTCTAATTTTGTATTCTCCAGATTAGAAAATAAAACCTTGCAATGTGGCAAAATAATGATGTCAGAGAAAAGACAGTCCACCTTTCAAAGAGTCATTTCACAGAATCACAGATTGGTAGGGGTTGAAAGGGATCTCTAAATATCATCTGTTCCAAGCCCCCTGCTAGAACAGGATCACCCAGAGCAGGCTGCACAGGATTGCATCCAGGCGGGTTCTGAATGTCTCCAGAGAAGGAGACTCCACAGCCTCTCTGGGCAGCCTGCAGCAGTGCTCCACCACCCTCACAGTAAAGAAATTTTTCCTCATATTGAGGTGGAGCTTCCAGTTTCACGGAGGTACACGTTATTAGGATTTTGCAATAATCATTATAAAATTTTAATGCACTAGAAGTTATTCATATTCTGGGTACCAGAACATTGAAATATGCATTGCTAGGACTGTGAGTTGTAATACAATTATTGTGATTTGTTGAAATTCTAGGTTGCTCCATTGCTTCACAATGCCACTGTGTCTTATGTTCATACATTGCAGATGAAACCACAGTATCAATAGAGTGAATGTATTATAAAGACCATAAACCTGGTCCCAGCAGAGAGTCCTGTTTCCACCATTTAGAAGGCCTGGATGAACAGTTGCAAATTATGCAGTTTCCAGCTCTGGGAAGCAATTATTTTTAACTGAAAGTGAAATCACCATTTCCAGAAAAAAAAAAATACTTCAAGTATGAAAAGGACAGGGAGAAGTAGGCAGATTAATAGGTAGCTTCTGCGCTGGTGTGAACTGGCACTGGTACGGCAAGCTCCTCTGGTGCAGTATCACAGGGCTCTGTGTTTTCCTTCTGCAGGAAAGAAAGCAGCAAGTGGTTGCAATAAGATGAAGACAAGCCTGGAAAGTTTCTGCAGATAATTATGAAAATGCAGTTTGGTCTCAATACAACTGCACTTATTCTTTTTTTTTTCTTTTTTTTTTCTTTTTTTT
>VWZZ01001889.1:382369-414963 GCA_013399095.1 Psophia crepitans
GGGAGCTGGCTTGGCGCACCCCTGCCCCGGCGGCTCGCAGGCGGCTCTCGCTGCAGCGGCGGCTTCAGCGAGCCTGCCCTGCCGGGGGCGGCTGGCCCGGGGCTGGGGCACCCGTCCGGGCTGGAAGCGGCCGTAGGTTTGGCTCTACAGAGGCAGAAAGCGCGGCTGTCAAACTTCTGCAGCAGTCTGGAGTCAGTTCCTGCGCAAACGGTCTTGTACAGGCAGGTTTCTAGACTTGCTTGATTGCCTGCATAATGCAGCTCCGTTTTAATTGTCTAAAAAGAGTATATGCTTGCTACAATGTCTTTCTGAGGAGGAGCTATACATTGATTTGTTTGCATCTGTACAGGAATGTTTCTTCTCTTTCTGTAGTGCAGTTAGGAAGAAAAAGCAAACTTCTAAGAGCATGCAGCGTGAATAGTTCCGTTATGTGTGGGGATATGTGCAACTCAGAATGAGAGGAAGACCATACTTCACAAATCTGTATCTAACATTTGAGCTTCGGTTTCATTTAAGAGATGTAGGATCACACTGTATATTTCCAGCACACAGGTGCATATGCTCAGAAGGTGCTAAATTTAATGAAGAAGCTATTATTAATTGCACGTTGGGTCCAAGCTAAAGCTCACAGGCTCTTGAAGGCATGTTGGTTGCGCACGCACATCCGTACACTTGTTTTGAAACAAAGATGTGCACACTTCGCTGCTCTTGTTAACAAGTTGTGTGTGTAAATCTCTGCATGTGCAGGTAAGGACACGTCTCTACAAACTGGTTCCAGAACAGTACAAATTACTTGTATGCAGTTGTTTCAGAGGCTGTAACAGTAGCATGCCAAGAAAACTTTTTTGTAGGTTTTTTTATATCAAATGTCTGGTTGCTGAATTCAGATAACTTTCTTAGCTGCTGATGTAGTAGAGTCACTGACCATTCTGGTGATGTCTTCTTTGAAGTGAGTTCAGGTGCAGAACCGAGATGTGCTGTCGGGCTTTTGATGAAACTGTATCTTCCAGGAAACAACAGCTGAGCGGCAGTACTTCCAACACTTTGAAAACGCTTGCCTGCCAAAAGTGTGTCCTGAAATATTTCATATACCTCTGTTGTGTGAATTGTACAGTTACATACAATACACCAGTGCTCTTAGTTTAACAATTTATATGAATGCTATGTAACAATTTGTTATTTTAAGGAATAGTGAAAATTACTCATCCATGAGATGCATTTTGCATTAGCAGTCTTGGTGCAGGAGTGCGTGTGTGGCTGAGGAAACCCAGTCCCTTAATCTTCTAGCTGAAGCTTCTGCATTTAAATGACATATGTAGCAAAACCAGTCGAGGTCCAGCTTTTAAAGCAATGTGCAATATGCGTATACTGCTTCGTCAAAGTGTGGTCCTTTGTGGTTTTGAAGGAATACAGGCTCTACCCCATATTTCCTTGAAGTGTTTCAAAGCATGTTATGAGTCTCATGTCACTGTATTATGTGGCTAATCCTTGGCTGGTAGAATACAGGAGAGGATTTGAAGGCTTTCACAGAAGGAACCATTTATATACTACAGGGTGTATTAGCTGAAGCTGTATTCATTAGATAAAGATTCTCTAGACAATAACAGCTGAAGATATTCAGTATGCTTGTGGCAGAACATTCTGGAATACTGGCAGGAGAACTCTTTTTTTCCTCTCAGGGACCACACCCCTATCCTGCCACATGCACATGGATGGATAGGTCTCGTGCTGGTAGTAGTTGGCATTTTTTCAAACAAGAAATAGTACTGTTGAATTACTGGGCAGTATGTGCTATCCACCTGAGTTCTATCTAGCTTGCCTGTGTCTCTTACATAAGAACCAACAGTATGGACTTAAACAGGCTTACATTTAAAATCGTAAGTCTGCATCTTAAACAGGCTTGTTTCTGGAAAATTGCTAATTTATGCTTAAATCATGATAATATATAATAAATGGAAACATCACTGCTCTCATTCCAAATAAACTAAATATATAATTCCCATCACTCATATAGAAACTGTTCCTGAATCTGATTCGAGTGCCGGTTGGCCTTTGTGGAAAGATTCCTATTTACAAACTGTAAGTTTGCAGCAGACCTAGTAATAGTTGCAAAATTGCAGCCATGTTGACGACAGTATCAACAAGGCAGAGAAGGGTCTACCTTTTCAAAATGCTACTTCCTTAGGTAAAGGTTTTCTGTTTCTTTTTCTATGTATGTTAATTTTCATAAGATGTAATTAAAATGATTATTTGCATCAAACAATTCACATTTAAGTGTTATTTCTTTGTCATCTTTGATTTGGGAATTGTTGAAGAGAAGTAATACAAATGCTTTGTAATTTTTAATGTAGTTCGATGGATCTTTGAGCAGGGCTTACAGCCTCCATATCAGAATATCTAGTGTTCCCAGAGAATTGATTCTCAAAGAAAAAAAATTAAAGCAGGCTCAGGAGAAACTGCTGAGTCTGCCTTGCTGTCCTATGACATCATGAATAACATGAAGTGATGATAATGCAGTTTGCAAGGATGCAATTATTTTAAGTATCTATTGGGCAGGAAAGATGCAAGCTAATCTTATTACTAATCATTTAACAGCCTGTGTATTAATCATAGATGTAATATTCTAATGACTGCTGTATGCTATCTTTTTGTATTTCTATGGCATTTAAAATTTTGTTCTTTGCTATTGCTATGCAACACCAGCAGATTATATACCAATACAGTATTTCAAAGCAATATGTATCTAATTTGGTGTAAATGTATTTGGATATATAAAACACTAAATCAAGGAAAACATTTCAGTCATGAAATAACAAGAGGTGCCTCTAAACTGAAGGCTTATTTGCTTCAAATGCCTTTAAGGATGTGCATAGGTTCATTCACACAGTTTATGACCCAATTTGAGTTGGTCATAAAATATTGTAGAGTAAGGTAATTAAAGAAGTATCTTCATGGGTAATGAATTGAATAGAGGTAACAAATCCTTTCTCAAGAGGCACGATTTAATTTAGTTCAATTGGCTTGGCCTGCTTATTACACCTGAGTTTTGTCCGTCAGACTAAATATTTCCTATAGATGAAACCTTCTACTGTTTTGGGTTTTTTTTGGGGGGGAGGCATTAACTGTTAATTTTAAGCTACATTTGTAGCTCAGAATTTGAGAAAGTGTTAATTTGAAAGTACAGTACCAGTCTTGTCTACAGGATACGTATGCAACAGTTATGTATTGAACACAACATACTGTTGTGAATGCCCGGCGTTTGGTTCCATGCTAGAAAAGCTTTTAATGGACATGCATGCCCACATGGTACAAGATCTTTTTGTTTGATTACAGGTCTTGGTGATCACTAAAGCGGAGACTTTGAGAACTGCAAGGGAGGCTGGGCACTTAACTCTCCTAGGCTCCTTTATTAATTCCTCTCCTTATGCACCTATTCTGACCAAGTCATCTTGGAGACAAACCAATGATCTAGGTTCTTAAAGTGAAATGAGATGATGACTCTTGGACATAATACATGTTTCTACTAAACGTGCCTCGCTCCTAACCAAGAAATTCCTTAATACTCTGTGGAAAAGCACTTAAATTAGGTAAACTGCTATGACTCGTAGATGAGAACATGGTTTTGGTAACCTCAGATGTGTGATGGTGGATGAGTCCTTCTATAGCAGGGTAGAAATACCAAAGTACTTAAATCAGTTTCAGGAATCAGACTTCCATATTAGAGGTGATCAACCTTTATCAACCCTGTAAAGCTTACCTTGCTTATGGGGGAGAGCTATGCAGGTTGGCCAGACTGCAGCTCTCTTCAGGGGCTAAGGAAAGAGTGGTGAAGAATTCTAGTATTTTGTCTCAGGTGAGCATGCTAATGTACCAGGAATATAACTTCTCCTTCTCAGTGCCTTGTTCAAAGATAGAGGAAGGCATTGCAATTATCACACTCATGATTGCCAAGCCCCAGTACCCCACTTGGCTAACAGCCCCAAGAGAAAATACCTGCCATGGAGGGAGCTATGACAAATAACATGTGGGACAGTATGGATAGTCTGTCTTTCACATGGATCTTTGACTTTACTTCTCTGTAGTTCAGGTCTGATCCTGTGTAGATCAAACTTCTTGATTGTAAGATGTTTGCAGAACATGTTTTGGTTTATAAAGTGCTCTATACAGCACGACTTTTTTAAACTAATGCTCATAACTACTCTCTCTTTGCAAATCTCTTATGTATCAACAAAGAATAAAGAATGTGAAATAAGTAAGATGAAGCAATGACTCGATAGTAATTTCTACAATGTAATTCCTTACGCAGACCTGTCACTCACTAGTTGGAAATTATTTGAGGCTCTTGCTGTAGCAGACCCCTCTCCTACCAGACTGACAGACAGTAGGACCTTCAGTTCCAAGCAATCTGGGAAATACTGAGTCCTAACTAAACAGTTGGCATGGCTCTACCTAAATCTAAATGTAGCTGCAGTATACAGCTAGTCACCCTAGGCTCACTTTATAAGCAGTGAAGAAAAAAAAAAAATCAGTATTTTTAGAGCGAGATTAATTTCATTTCAACAAGGATCTTTAATATGGCATATACACGTTTAAAAATGCCTGTTTCTTTAAGGTGTCTACAGCGAGGTCAGTGAGCCAGCTCAGATACCGGCAGGTACACTGTGAATGACTCAGGTTTGGTAAGATGAATCCCACTGTATGTATCTCAACAGTTTCTTCCCAAACAGGGTTGTATACATGTGATATGAATTAATTAATTATGCTTTACCACCATTTGACTTTATTATAGAGGATAATCTACCCTTAGAAATATATTCTAATTTATTTCTTCTTCCTTTGAAGGTCCCTTCTATTTTCGCCTTAAGTGAACTGTCACCAATTCTAAGATCCCATCTGGACTGGCTTTTCCCACTTTTTTTTTTAGTAGAAGATGAATGAGCAAGGACTTACCTGTTGCTTTCTCTCTTAATTGTAGAACTACTGCAAAAGAATGGGCACTCTGTTGCACTCTTGTACTGAGATGCATATAAGGTGTTCTACCCTCAGAAACTTTAAGTCCATAAACCAAGGGAATTAATGTAACTTCACATCCATATATATAAATTTTATTTACATCTGTGGCAAACACAGGTGTCTTGGTAACAAATCCATGCAAGTATACTTACTTGGAAAAAAAGCATTCAGATTTCACTGGGAAAGAGTAAGAGAATGGATGATGTTTGCTCTGGATAATGATTGATGAAGAGTATATTTTAGTGGACTGTTTCCTTCTAGAGACAAACATAAGAAATGAGCAATCAGCAGAAACTCTCAGAATTACTTAAATTTATGCCTGTGAGAAATCCTGTTGAGGGAGTTTACTGATGTATGTAAAATTAGGTATGTGTGAATATGTCTGCTGGTTTGGGACAGAAGAATAAGAATATTCCCTGCTCCCCTGGGCTGGCCCACATTATGCTTAAGCCGTTCTGACTCTACAGGTTTGTCAAGTGTATTCTACAACATGCTACCAACCACTTACTAGCTGCCATATTATGTCTGTCTTGAAAGTATCTGGGAAATCTGTTCTGGTCTTTACAGCTACACAGAAAGCTATTGATGAAGTAGCTTAATTTGCCAGTCTTGTCAGAGTTTGTGTCAGTATTTATGCTTTTTTATTAAACAGCTAAAATAATGGCACACTCTTGTGTCTTTAGGCTGTGATATAGAAAAATTATGTTAGTGAGAGTGTGTATAAGACTTCTCAGCAGAATGAAAACAATCAAGCAAAATCACTGCTAACAGCTTCAGCAGTAAGTGTGTTTAAGTCCTGGGTAAATAATCCACATCCTAGAACAGACTCATAGATGTGTAGATCTTTCTAACACATCGTATTTCCTCTTACTTTGAATAGGCTTAAATAGATTCCATTGTTATCGTTGGCCTGCCTGCTTGTGTCTGCGGAATTGAATAGGGTTATTTATGCCCATGAAAAGTGTTGTATTTTGGGTAGTTTTGCATTTTTCTAACATAATTCATTGTTAGGGAAACTGAGGTCTTTATTATATGTTGCAAAAGAAAATGTTTATGGTCCATGTCCTATGCTCATGGTGACTTTTTTCTTACTGCCAGTTGAGAAGATGCAGCTTGTACCACACTTCAATGCAAGCCTGTCATCTCTGTGGATGTCCGCGCTAAGTTTCCAAGTTTGTTCTCATCATGCTTGGTGGTGCCGAGGAGTCTGCATTGCTCACAGTGACAATGTTGCTAGACATCTCAGACAAGGGAAAAACATAGGTCTGACACTAATCTCAGTTCCTTCTTACCATGGGAAAAGGGGAGGCAACTTGCAATTCTTAAGGGGTTGTCCTAGCCACCATGTTGGCACTTCGCATGAACCTCTAGGACAGTGCAGTGCACTGGCCCCTTATAGTGGCTGTCTGCCGTGATCAGCTCCCTGATATATACCTGTAAAGTTCACATGATCAGAAGAGAGGAAAACAGATATTGCAGGAAGAGTTAAATTGATCTCAGGCTTTAAATTTATGATGTGCTAGATATCTGCAACAGAGCTGATGCCAAAAAGTAGGTATGCTTCACTTAGAAAGGAAGACTGTCAGGGCTTTAATGATTTGACTGGGGGGTGGGAAAGAAATACTTCGGAAATACTTTATAGATTTTTTTTGACACTGACATATCACTCAAATCAGTGACTAAAACTGTTTCACGAAAATGGATATTTATTTTCCAGTTGAAGACACTTACCCTGTATTGATTTACATAATTGTAGTTGTATGTTTTCCTGCAAGGGTAATTATGGATAGTGAAGTGTTGATTAGCTTCTAATAAGTTGTAGACATCAAGCTGCTACTTTACTGCTTAGTTATCAGTGGCCAGAGATCCTTGCCCTGTGTGCCAGGGCCGAGTAGATAACTATAAGAAATAAATGCGTGTGCTATTTTTGTGAAATGAGTGAATAAGCCTATCGCTTCACTTGGTGAAGATGGCAGCCTTTCATGTGGGAAGGTATGGCAGGTATTCCAGTTCCCAGTACATCAAGAACAAGCGTGTATCTGAAATGACACATCCCTGGTTTTAAAAATTCAAATCAACTGGATTCAGTCTGCTCTGGGGAAGACAAATCCTCCCAGCGCTTTATTCAACACAATGAAAAACTTACCTATGTTTTGCAGGAACAAGGAATCCTTGCTTGCATCTTCCCAATCTAATAAGATTAATACTTGTCATCAGTGTTCATACATATATTTCTTAAATAACCTATTTTACTAACCAGCTATCTTGCTGCAATTTGCAGGGGAGCTATCAGACTTCATTTTCATGGCATCTGTATTCAGCCAGATGGCAAAATCCTGGTGTTAGTTATAAGTAATATTCTTCAGTTTGAATCAGCGTTGTCCAATGCTCCTTTACAAACAGATTGTCTTCTTTCTGATTGCCTGATTTTATAAAAGTGTGGCTATTATGGGTCTATTAAGAACAGTTGTTCTTCAGGAAAAAAACAGGTGAACTCCTTCTCCCCAAAAGCGCTTGGAAATGTAATAGCGTCACTGGTGGTCCTGATTTTTGTCTGGGATAGAGTTAATTTTCATGAGAAGCTGGGAGAGGACACAACTGGGACAGATGACCCAAACTAGCCAGAGGGGTATTCCATACCATATGATGTCATGCTCCATATATAAAGGGAGGAGCTAGGTGGAGAGGAGGGATTGCTGCTCTGGGGGTGGGCTGGGCATCCGGTTCTAGGCTGTGAGCAAACTGCATTGTGTATCATCTGCTTTGTATATTCTTTTATTAGTATTGTTATTGTTATTTCCTCTCCCTTTGCTGTCCTATTAAACTGTCCTTATCCCAATTCACAAGTTTCATCTTTTTCTTCTGATTCTCCTCACCATCCCATCAGGGAGGAAGAGTGAGCAAGAGGCTGAGACTGAACCGATATTGGTCACAAAGTGTTGAGATAATGACAACAGATCTGATCAGAGCTGTTAGAACAAATTTGTTGTATGCATTTATTATATTAGTTAAATGATCGCTGGTCACAGTGGTGTTTTGTTCACATGGCTGTGGTATGTAAATCTTTACTTGCTGTTTGCGTTTCTTCTGGTGCTGTTTATCACCACTGGGAGAAGGTCCCGTTTCTCCTTGCTGTACTGTGTAACATCAACTTATAAGATCACTGGTCACGAGGTTAAGCTGGTATTTGTATGTGGCATTGCTGTCGATATCTGGGACAATGTCTGTTGCAATTGATTAATAATCACACTCAATCTACAGGAAAGATGGGAGGATATCTTCTCCTGCTCTTACACCTCCTATTTTTCCTTCGGACTATTACAACAGCTCTTGAGAATTTTGAATACCCTTGGGATGTTCGAGCAAGCATGCTTCTATTGCTGTGTCTCCTGAATATGTTCCAGGTCTTGTCTGGGACTACAGAAAGTTGTTTTAAGGATACCACAGACATCTGCCCTGAGGCTGGATAGTCATGGGTGGCATGGCATGTGGGAGAATATGGGCAGGTATCTAGAAAACTTCTCACATCTGGTGGTTTGGAACTTCATTCCTGAACAACTACAGGGACTTAGGTATGATGAAGAATGAGGACCATGATGAGAACAGGTAGAAAAGCCAGAACCAGAGGTAATCATCCAATTCCTGTCCCTGAGTGAGCTGCAAGATATGCAAAAAGATTTCAGCCACCTTCCAGGTGTGCCCATCATTACCCGGCTCCTCTGATGCTGGGGTAGTAGGTCCAGCAGCCTCAAATTAGAGGGTAGGGATACCAAGCAGCTGAAATCCCTATTCAGGGAAAGGGACATTGACAAGGCGGTTAGAAAAGGGTCATAAGCCCTCAGCCTTTGCAGGTGACTCCTGTCAGGTGTGAAGGAAAGGTGTCCCTTCAGTGAAGATGTTGTATGTCACCCAGGCAAGTGGACTACCATGGAGAGAGGTATCCAGTACCTGAGGAAGTAATTTATAATGACTCAGACAACGCAGTTACCCCCAGATCCAGATGAAGTCCAATGGACATGACTGAGATGGTGGAAGTTTGTATGGAGCGCACCTCTGTGGTATGCCAACTCATTGGTGATAATGGACTGGAAAGTTGAAGAGGCACCAGCAGTGCATGAAGTGGCTGGCTGACTTCAGCTACATGAAGAAAATCTGTTTTCCTACCTTATCTCAGCTGTGACGAAACAGAATTTCCAGTAACTCAAAAAGAGTAAGTGCTACATCTACACTGACATGTGGATGGTGGAAAATGCCCTCTGGGGGTGGCTGCAGCAATGGAAGCAGAGCAAGTTGCAGCACAGAGGCAAACCCATTGGGGTTGCCCCGCTGTGGCAAGCTATTGCTACCTTGGTATAGAGGACAATGACTGAAATATAAATACTGGGAGGCCTGGCAGAGCGATTGTAATCACACTCCCACAAACCTGCCAAGACAAGCACCATTATGGTCAAAACAACCACAGAATGGCTGGAAACATATCCAGTCCCCCATGCCGCTGCCCAGAACATTGTCCTGGGCCTTGAAAAGCAGGTCCTGTGGTGACAAGACACCTCAAAGAACTGAGTCAGACAGCGGGACGCATCTCCGGAACAGCCTCACAGACACCTGGGCCAGCGAGCACGGCCCTGAGTGGGTGTGTCACAGCCCCTGTTGTGCACCAGCCTCTGGGAAAATTGAGCGGTACAACGGACTGTTAAAGACTGCACTGAGAACGACCGGTGGTGGGACCCTCCAACATTGGGACACATATTTATCAAAGACCACCTGGTCAGTCAACACTAGGGGGTCTTCTAATAGATCTGGTCCTGCCCAACCAAAACTTTTATGTACCATATGTGGAAGGGGATGAAGCGCCACAGTGCACATGAAGACTACGTTGGGGAAGACAGTCTGGGTTAGCCTTGCTGCAGGCAAGAGAAAACCCATCTGTGGGATTGCTTTTGCTCAAGGCCCTGGGTGCACTTGGTGGGTGATGCAAAAAGATGGGGAAGTGCAATGTGTACCTCAAGGGGATCTGATTTTGGGTGAGAATAACCAACAGATTAAACTGTATGATATTAATTGCTCAATAACCCTGCCGTTTTCTCATCACTACTGCAACTGCTATATGCCGTATCAACGCTATTACAGTAAAATCACACAAATTAATGAAGGATGAACTCTGATGCAACCAAGCCAAGTGTAGCAATGATGGAACTAGAACTGTTTTCAGCAGCTGGCACCCAGCAACTTCCTTGAAATTGACATTTTCAACCTGCAGACCGCAGGCACGGGCCACACCAGATACACCGGCCCCAAGCTCTGGATGCAGCATGCAACAATCCAACAGCACACATCATCACTCCTGCCCTGAGTGACTGTTATGAGAGATGGAGCCCAAAGTCATGGATTAAATGAACTCAATGGATATTTTAGCCTTTTTTGTTTTATTTTAATAAAACTACATATTTAATTTTGTCTATTTCATTAAGCTATGAAAAGTAATTAGGTTTTATAGTTGGTTAAGTAGTATCTTTACCTCATCAAAGTGCTTGTTAGCACAATTTTGGGAAAGAAGAGAATCCAAATGCATTCGGAGACTAATTAAAGTGGCCTACAGGTGACCCAAACTAGCCAAAGGGTTTTACGATACCATATGATGTCATGCTCAGCATATAAGGGGAGGGAGCCCAACCCACAAGTTTTACCTTTTTCTTCCAATTCTCCTTCCTATCCCATGGGCGGTATGAGTGAGTGAGCAGCTATGTGGTACTTAGTTACTGACTGGGGCTAAACCGTGACACTAGGAAAGGGTGACATACAGGTGAAAATTCAATTTCAGCAATAAATGAACTGTAAAACCCTTCCCATGGCAAAAGAGAAAATAAAGACAACAGGGACTGGGACAAATTCTTCTTGTGTAGCTTCATATTCTGCATAACTGTACTAAACCTCTGTATGAATGCTATAATACAGTAATTTCTTTTTCCTTACAACTTCCATCCTCTCCTGTTTTCTCGTTCTGCAAAAGCTGCATTAATCCTAGAGATGACTGTTTGGCTCGTGTCTGAGGACCTCCATCATCATAATCTTTGCTAATTCACAAGATATGGGATGGTCAGTGGCTAAAGATAGATTATCTGGTCTGTGCTTCAGAGAGAATGGAAAGAAGTTGCCTTTTACCTATAATTTTATACTTGCTGTCTATACATCTGTAGTTTTTACATGCTAATGCCTAACAACTTAGCAAGAAAGGGACTCCATTATGACAAGTATTGTAAGAAGTCTGGCTAATAGAGGAGTTTTGTTTAGGAGGGTTTTGGGCCAGTCTCTATTAAGCCACCTTAGACATTGTCTACATGCTAGTAACTGTATGATATGATGTATACAAACTGTCTGCCTGTACACATATATACACATAATAGGTAAATGTGGTCCTCAGTTACTTTATATAACCCCTTAAAAAGGACTTGGAACCTCGGAAATTTTTTACAAAAGAAAAAACACTTTCGAAAGACTGTATTATGATGATTAGACATAACCCCTAATCCAGAAAAGGTATAAGTTAATAATGAATGTCTCTTCTCTCTGTGGACTTAGTTATTAGGAGAGTGGGAGGAAAAAGTACCTATTAAGGTATGGAAGAGTTAGCTGTGAAGATATTAATACAGATACAGGCTGGCATATGGTCTGTATAGGAGTTTGTATTTGAATGGCAAATTTGTGAGCACCCAGCATTCCTTAAACTGCTCAGGAGTGTGAGCTGAGTAACATCTGTGATTTGATTACTGACTCAACTACAGAACAATATGTCCTTAGTGCTGCAAACTTTGGGAGAGAAGATGGCAATTTACTTTTATTGTAAATGAAGACAATGTAATTATGAAATCTGATCACAGTAGTATTTTTTTAAAGAAGTAACATGAATCATCAAAAACCTGAAATAAATTCAGTAGATGGACACAAATATGATGCAGTAAAACATCAACAGCAGTAATATAATGTATCAAAACATGACCAGCAGCTGAACCCAATCAGGATCTGACTGGATAATGCAAAGGTCTGTTGACAAGATGCATCAGCTTTGAATCAAAATCTGATTAGGAAAATTTAATACTTTTTAGCCTTTTACTGGACACATTCTGAAGTGCGTTGCTGGGACTTGGCACGGAGCACCCTGTGACACAGGGACAGGTGAAAGCAAATTGTGCCCGGTGTCCTGCATGCTGGTTACATGGTCCCTGAGGGCAAAGTGGTCACACAAGCTCAAGATCAAGACTAGTCTTCATAAGACAGACAGAGAAATATTATTGAGCCCGTGGAATATTTGGGTTAGTTTAGATAGATTTCTGTCTTGCTGTTATTTCATGATCACTTTCACTTAAGTCCTTGTGTCTTTATTGTGTTACTTTTTATTTTAAGAGGACACCATGAGCCTCATGCTGACCTTTGCGCCTCTGGTTAGTGTTAAATATTTCACGTTGCTTTGTACCAAATGCTCCTCTGTGTTTTCTGCTGAATCCATTATCTTGGGAAGAAAAAAGTCACAGTATGAAAACATAATAGAATTTTCTACAGCAGGCTTTGTGCATTCCTTTGTTCTCTCCTCGCATATGCTATGCACGTGCAGCTGCTCTTCCCCACTAATCTAGGTGGATGCTGATGGTAGCGGACCCTGGACTGTAGGTTAGTTTATGAGGCTCAAGAGGAAGAGGGATGGGGTATCAAGTATTTCAACTAAAAGCTATCTTTCTTTTAATGTTGATATAAAAAATTTCTACTATGGAGCTGCTGTGTGACACCCAAGGGTGGAAACGGATCCATATAGATGGAAATGGTAGCTGGGACTTAGAGCAAGTACTGTATGCGTGCTTTCTTCAGCTAACGGTGTGGTGAGACAAAGTGAGCGCAAGGGAATTTCAGCCAGCTCAGTTTCTCTGCAGTAGGCACCTAGGGCTGCTAAGGCTGAGGGAACAAGGCCAGAGCTGTATGGCTGGTGTATGCGGGAGAGACAGAAACAACAACCCTCAAGACATTTCCATTAAGGAAACTGGGGAGACCTAATCTTGAAGTTTTGCAGTTGGGAAAAAAATGAAGAACAATCTTTGTCAGTTAATTGTTGCTTCAGCACAGCAGGTTCCCTCAGCAGGCAAGAAAGCAATTGTTGGTGAAAGGGTAAGGTGTGGGTTCGTGACACCAGGCCAAGTGCGTGTTTTGCCTATTTCTGTGCCTACCTCTGACCAGGGTCTGGGCTGTTCTGCTCCGGTGGGGGAAAGTGGGTCAAGGATTAAGAAGCTGATACACGAAGTGAAAGGAAGGGTATACGCACTCCACCTTCACATCTGCAGATAGTCGGACACTGTTTGTTGAGACCTTAACTTGGCTGAGCATTTGTAAGGGAAAACAGTAAGAATGAGTTCTTAGATCTCAGTAAATTAATTACTTAGATCTTTGGGCTCATGCTGAAGGGAGGACTAAATACAATAACATTATTTATTTATTTATTTATTTATGGCTACCCTGTGATGAAACAATGTTTTCCTCATGTTTGCGTTCATCTCCCAAGCAGCACAGGGCAGATTTTGTGGAAAGGTTGTAAAGGCCTAACTCACGTATATTTATTCACATCACATAGTTTCTTAGCCTGATTCATTCCAATGGCCTTGCTTACAAATCTAGTTTCTATTCATTTGTGACAGAAAAATTGGAATTCAATTTATAGCAAATGTTCTTTAGAATTAATAATGGAGTCTTGTCTGCTGCAAAGATGTTAGGAGGAGGTAAAATAGCCCACGGTTAATGTTTCCATACTCGTTTGCTGTACAATGTGGTCCATTCTGTCATTTTTCACTGGTAAATTATTTTTTCTTTGTATTTCAGAAATTAGTAGTGAGAAAAAACTGTAAAAAATGAGGCTTGAAAACTTGACATCTCAGCGTGCTCTCAGAAGAGCACTAAAATGTCAACTGATTTGCCAGCTATTAAGGCACAACTGCAGATTTCCATTAACACATTGAACTAGCTCTGCTACAGCAGATAAAAGTCCTCTTCAAAAGAAGAAAGAAAAGATTCAGAGCAGGTCATTGCCTGAGCACAGGGACTAAATTAACTAGAACAACAAAAATTCACAGCTTCTTTCAGAAAGCTTACTATGCTGCATCACATACTTCATTCACACCAGATGGGTCTTAATGCCAAATATTTCTTGGTTTCTTGCTGTTTTCTCTGTTGTTTTGTGGAGGGATATTCTTGCACAAATGATCAGCCTGTAAGGAGGAAGTGGTATCTTTTGCCACAGGCATAGAGAGCGACAAATGACAGAGAAGTAATTTAGGAGTTGGACTGTATACAAATTTTCACTTGTTCACTTGTTCAATACTTTATTTTAGAGTTATTTATCCCTGCAAAAACATCTGCAATAGTGATGGAATGGTCAAAAATGATTCGGATCAGTTCTGGGGAAGAACAAAAAGTTTCACACAAAGTTTCAAGATTTTAACTCAGTGACCTTTTCAGATAAACCCTTGGGTAAATATTGAGCCTTCACAACTGTATTCTGGGTGGCTCCCAGAGGGCTTTCTGCTCCAAGTGCACAACAGTGGCAAACCATTACTGGGCACATGTTAGGGGCTGCAGTGGCACCTATGAGCAGCTCTACTGTTGTGCACCACGAGTGTCTGTCCTTCTCCTCCCTGCTCTGTACAGTCCCACCTGGTTTCCTCAGCTTGGGGAGGGTGATGGAGCTGAGCCTTGACACTGGTGCAACCTCGGTGTTGGACCAGTATACAGCACAACGTAAGGCTTACGGGCACGAGAGTTATAGCACCTCAGAAACAGCACGGGCCCTTTGGAAACGTGAGTGTCTGTGCAGCAGCTGACTGGGAGATCAGTGCCCTGAAGAAGCTTGGTCAGATAGCCAGCAAGGACCCACTTGTCCTGTTGGAGAGGTCATTTGATTCAGGTTTTGGGAGAGTCACAGAAGAGCAGAGACTGTGCATGAGAACCAAGAGTGACAGGGGGGACTTCAGCCCTCTGAGAAAGGGGGAAGGCAGGCAGATTTCTGTTACGGATGGAAAGCTAGTTATTTTCACGTGGAAGGGAGGCACAGCACAGGAATTGAGATTGGTAGTGGCCAGCTGACTCATCTCAGCGGACTGAATGTTCCTGCATGACTGAAATCATGACAACGATGTTTTCATGCCTGAATTTGCTTGTAACTTACTACTTGGTGTCAAGGAGAAGTATGTACACAGAATGAAAGGGAGCATGAAAGAGTTTGTTTCTGAAAATTGTTGTGGAAATAAAGAACAAGGCAATGGACAAAGGACTCCCCATAAATTTGCATATACGTCTTGAATTAATGCTTTGAATCTAATCTTTAGTTACAGGGAGAGGTATGGTCCCTTTTCCTTATAAATGATTAGCGTCCTACATAATTTTGGCCTTTGTATGTTTGCACTGTTATGTACAGATGTGTGCTCTGGCAACGAGCCATTGTCACTCACCCAGTGGTGAGGATCAAAATGTCGATCAGCTCCGCCTTCACTGTGTCCTCTACCCTGTCAATAAGAAGAGCTCCTAAGGAAAATAAAAAGATGATGATCATGTTAACAAAATTTAAATTGCAGCATTATAGTTGAAGGGAATGAGCTGTGATTTCCCATGCAGCTTCCTTTCTTGCACTTCCCTCTTTTGAGCATTTAGAGTTATCACTTTGTAACTTTGATGATCAAGGTATTTTTAATTTTTGTTCCAACAAGTCTTATGAAGAAACCATTATTTTGTATGCTTCTCTAACAAAAGGTCTGCCCATAGATTCGTCAGCACCATTGCCCAGGTGCTATGGCTCTTACTACATTCATTGACAGCAAGGCTCTTAACCTGTAAAGGGAAACGACAGGAAAGGAATCGGGACATACGCAACGTTGTCAGGATGTTATCAGAGAGAGTCCAAATAGCTGCTCTCTTCCTGATCCCAGAGCCTGGCTTTTTCCATGGATATCTGTGGCACAAGCTTGTCTTTACATTAGGTTATTCGTTTGTATTGTTTTGGCAGATTAACTACTGATAAACAAGTGACTTTTTAGAAGTCTGTCTGCCAAGCTTAAGTAAGAATGAGACCGCAAAGATGCTTTATTTCCTGACAGTCCTCCCAAATGAACTTTAATAAGGTATCATAAAGAAAAGGTTTCAAAGGGATGCGGGGTTTTTTGTTGTTTTGTTTTTGAGAAAGATAACAAAATCATAGGAAACACGAGAAAACTAAGCATACTGCCTCTATAATTTAGCTTTCCACAATAAAGAAGATCCCCAAAATAAGAGTTACTTTCAGATTTAGCTGAAAGTCATGAGATGATCCTGTTTTTTACATTCCTATGTTCATGCAGCTGTGGTACAGTCTGGTTATTCTCTGCAAATTCTTGAAACTATGCTCTGTGCAGATACAGAATTTTCAGTCAGCTCTTGTGCTGTATGCAATCTGCTGTGGGAAATATGCTACTCATCATTAGATACAAAAATGAAGGAACACCAAAGCAGTAATTAACTTTCGTGTATCTTTTAGGCTTTTTGTTCACTTCTGTGTTTATTCTTTGCGTATAGTAAAACACTGGCTTAAAAAGCGTAAGTGCATCTTAGTTATAGGATGATGTTGCTGTTCCCCAGTGAGAAATTACAATTTTTTTTAAAAGGTAAAATGGGATCAAACCTGTTCAAAGGTAAAGCCAAAGGGTTATTTAACTGAGTCGTGTATCTAGGTTTGTTTAAGAGTGGGAGTAAACAAAAGAATTTCAAATGCAAAACTGACATGGTACAATAAAATACTGTCCTTGGCAAATTTTCCAGTAAAATGACAGAATTTGTTGATTTCTAAACAATCTAAATAATGCCAGGTAGTTCTTATTGCTTTGGTATTCTTCAGTAATTCTTACTTAGCAAAATAAACTCTCCTACTTTTCTTCTCCAATGGTAAATATCATACTGAAAAAACTTGATTTTTTAAGAGATGGTTAGCTTATTTTGTTATATTTAGAACCATTCTACTGTCCCTAAATAAACACACTGGAGTTCAGTTGCAGCTGGTAAGTGAGTTTGTTCATTCCACATGTTGTATATATTGAATAAACTCTAGAGAATCTCGCTAGTTGAAGATGATGATAATTATTTTTCCTTTTTAGGAAAATGGCACGTGTCTTTCTCAGCCAAAGAACGGGAAGGAATGAGCATTATTTAGTCATCTGGCTTTTAATTCTTTCCACAGACATAACTCTGAAGGGCAAGGAAAAACTGACTGAATGCAGTAGATCTAGTGCTTTCTGAAAGCATCACAGGGCTTCTTTACGGTATCGGGATAGTATTCTGATACCTGCTAATGTCTGGAGTTTCTCTTGGCTGTGTTAAGGGATGCTAAGGGTGTAGTCTCCTCCTCTGGCACCTCCAACCCCAGGACTCCCTCCTGCCTGGCGGCTGGTGCCCACCCAGGTACCCAGGGCTTCCCTCCGAGCCGAGGGATGTGGCTGCCATTTTCCCCTTGGCTGGTTGAAGACGTGTCAGAGCTGAGCAGGTATCCCAGCGCCATGCAGATAGGACACTGACACGGCCATCGCACAGGTTGCCACAGACAAGGCACTGCCTTCAACAGCACCCACATGCAGGGCCCACATAAACATAGACAGCCAAGTCCCCTACTCCTCATTGTCTGGCAGAGACAGAAGGTCACTAGGGATGGCACATGTCCAGACACCTCCCCTCACCAGCCCCCATTTTAAACATGAGAAGCCCCTTTTATACCCCTCTTTGTCCATTCCCTCTTTGTTCCTTCCCATTCCCTAACCTTTCTTGGTCCCTCATCAGCTTGCATGATCCCACCAGCACCCCCAACATCCTGACTCTCCAGGTGTACGTCTTTATCAAGTTGCAATGTTCCATTTGCCTGCAGTTTTTTGATAGCCCACCAAATAGTGTATCTGATGAGGTGTGGGTTTTTTTCTTGTGTTTTTCTCCATTATGTTTTCCTGTCAGGTTTGTGTCTGTATATTTTGTTCCTTTTCTTATTACTCCTTTTTGTATTGAAAAAAAGTCGTTGACCAGATACAAAGGAGCAGATGCTCTCGTCCCATACACACTTACAGCATTATAGCAAAGAGTAGCTTTGAGGTCCTTGTGAATACATACTCTCAAGGTTAGATAGCAGAATCAAGAACCTGCTAGCTTCTTCTTGCCACTAAAATTGAGAATTTTAAATATTTTTTTCTGATCAGGTAGCTTTGATTACCAAATAGAAGTGCAATTGATCCGTTAGTATGAAAGAGTTAAGAAAATACCCTCCAAACAGATCCTGGCTTTAACAGAGGGACCTGATGGTACAGTCATTAAAGTAGAGAATGTTTGTCTAGAAGCTAGTGGGAGCCTTCAGTGTCTTGGAGAGTTTCACAGGCCTTGGGAAGAAAGCCATAGATTCTCATGAGTTACACGATATTTGCTATTTAAGTTAAAGCCAAGGTTTTCAGCAGTGTCATTGTATCACCATCAGTCCTTGAAGACAGGGGCACAAGAAAAAAAAACTTGCTGTCCTTCTCCATCAATGTATGCATGCTGTGCTATATTTTTTTTATTTTTTTTTCCCAGTTGTGAGATTCGTTAGTATACTTTAAGCACTCTTGTGTTTATATTTTTCAGGTCAAAAGGTGTGCTATGGTGAATTCAAGCGCTCTTGTTACAAGTTAGCTTATTTCCAGGACTTGTCTAGACGTGTGGGCTTTCAGGAGGCCCGCCAAGCTTGTGAAATTGATGGTGGGGCTTTACTGAGCTTGGAAAGCGAAGCTGAGCAGCAACTAATAGAAAACATGTTGCAAAACCTCACTAAATCAGGCTCCGGGATTTCTGATGGTGATTTCTGGATTGGGTTGTGGAGAAGTGGTGATGGACTGGCCACTTCAAGTGCTTGCCCTGACCTCTACCAGTGGGCTGATGGAAGTATTTCACCATTCAGGTAAGTCTGTAGAACTGCTCATTGAGAAAGGTTCATGGAAAGGAAAGACACAGAGAGTGAAATGCCTGGCAAGTCTTCTATAAAGAAGCTTGAAGACATGCTGTCTCAAGAAACTAGTAGCATCCCTCCTTAACTTCTCCACATAAAGGGAAGCTAGCAACCAGGGTTTTGAATTTGAAGCTGTGAAAGGATGGCATAGTGTGGCTTCAGCCTACAATTTTCTTTGCTCCTGTCTCATGAATTTGCCTCTGTATGGCTTTTGGAGGTTTTTCTGCCCCCCATAGAGGATTTAGGATGTGGTTTGAAAGCAGGCAGACAAATT
Organism: Psophia crepitans; assembly: GCA_013399095.1. Classification (NCBI taxonomy): domain Eukaryota; kingdom Metazoa; phylum Chordata; class Aves; order Gruiformes; family Psophiidae; genus Psophia; species Psophia crepitans. Next base: position 401,674 of record VWZZ01001889.1, read on the forward strand.
CTGCAAGACTTTGGCCATCTCCAATCAGTGAACCAGCCATCAATAAATTAATGCATGTTGCTTAGTGTAAATTGTCCTGTTTCTACCCTGTCTTTTGATAAAGCCAAAGGCCAGAGTAGCAGCAGCTCAGGACTCAGGACAGCAGGACAGGTAAGAGTCAGGTAGGAAGGAAAACCGGTAACAGAGCAGTATATACAGAGGTGCTTTGACAGGTCAGATTTTTTTTTACAGTCCAGAAATGTGGAGCCCAGGCCCTAAACTCCTTTCACAGAAGAGTTGTGGGAAGTGCAGCATACCTTTGAAGAGGATGGGCCCATTGGGGTTCATGTGTTTTCATTGATAGTAAACTCCTTTCCTTGGCATCCTGAGGAACCTCACCTTTGAAATTTGAATGTTTTTCTTTGTGTACCACTAGAAATTGGTATACAGATGAGCCTTCCTGTGGAAGTGAAGCCTGTGTTGTGATGTATCATCAGCCAACTGCAAACCCTGGTCTGGGAGGGCCATACCTTTATCAGTGGAATGATGATAGATGCAACATGAAGCACAATTTTATCTGCAAGTATGGCCTAGGTAGGTAAAACTAAAGTTATATTTCAGAGTAGAATGCTTTCTTAAAAAAAATTTGCCTCTGGTTTTGCAAGGGAATCTACAAGTGTCTTGTGGCCACACCATTAGACCTGCTTGTGGTATCGCTTCCTTGGTGTGTGAGTGGCTGAGCTGACGTTAACAAGGGACGTAATATATCAGCTCTAGTGAAAATTTAAGTAAACCTATCTGTATGCAATAAGAATGCTTACAAGGTTAGCTTCACTATCATGCATTGCCAGGTTTACTTTGATTAACTCATTCACTAGTTATTTTATTCTCCACAAAGTGTTTTAAGTGACCATTTTCTACTTCCCTTGCTCATTATCAAGTGTGATGACCAAGACATCTCCTGGTCCCACTGTAAAAAAATTACACTGTCCTTGCAGTTGCAGACCTCTGATGTTTTATACCACCTTACATGTGATGGCTGTTTCTAAAAGTTTTGTCTTAAAGAAAGAAAGCAAAAGTCCAGAACAGCAGGAAGAAAATTCTGCATTCATGCATGTAGATGTCTAGAAATGAAAAGCAGATGCAGACTAGTTCGGATGGTGACAGAAAAAGCCACATCTTAGGCAGTCTGGCTGTACTTCCAGACATGACATAGGTTCTGTATGTGTCAGCAGAGGAAACATTAACTGTAAACTAGAACTTCGTGCAAAGAGAAAAGGGACATGAAAAATAAAGTTTCATGTTGAATGTGTAACAGTTTCTCCTTTTGGTGGTAGTCACTGTAAATGAAAACAAGTTTTTTCAGCAGTATCATGCAAATATTTTCAAATAATTTATGGTATGCCTGCTTTTCAAAAACTAATCTGAAAGAATGAATATGAAATCCTACTCTTATTAGCTATTTGACCTACCTAATTCTGCAGTCTCCTACCTGCTTTCTCTATGCTCATGATCTAGCAATAATCACACTCTTTGTAGAGATCCATCTGTCCATAGAGATCCAGGCTATTTTTTTCCTCCGGTTTTGGTGGATAGATAGCTTTCTCACTGTCTAATATCTTCGTGGGGTTATTAATGGCAATTAATATTGCAAGCAAATATTAAATACTTGGGAGGCTTGGTATACCCACACATTTCACCCCCACCCTCCAAATCTGTTCCTGCTTCTAAAATTACTAGTTACTGTCACAGTCTTACGGTGATCAGTTATCATCTTGGTCACACAGGACATTCAAGGAACTGTGATGTATACAATTTTATTAACTTTACAACTGATCCATTAGTTTGAAATAAGAGGACACAATAAAAATAAAAAAGTTGTTAAAATAACATTTTTATGTCAGAAAATACAGGTTTGATTAAATGGGTTGTTTCAAATATATTTCATATCTTTAAAACCAAACAAATTTAAGTTAAATATTTATTCTGTAATAGTGAACGATTACCGTTCTAATTGTGATAAAGAATTGTTTTTTTCCTATTGCTTTGACCATCTGAAAAAATGCCAAATATTTGGGATTGGGAGAAAACAAAGTTATAACAGTAACAATGACAATGACTTAATATTTCTTTCACTATGTAGAAATAGATTACTAGTGTATAATGAGGCATATAATAAGGCAAACAATATACAGGTAGATTGTTATTAGAATTGACATTGTTATGCAGCTAAATGCAGTACTGCTGAATTGTAGCTATTTTCTTTTTAAGCTGTTGGAATTGTGCTCTTTAGCAAAGCAGACTGTTCTCCAGAAATGTATTTTTCTACCACGTGGAGAAGAAAAGTAGATGCATAAATGTATATAAATAGGTATATGACATTTCTTTCACTGCCTGAAGAAAGTACAACAGTGTTTGTAAGAAAATTACATTTGCTATATGAAACCTAGTGAGACTTACAAATGACCTCTTTTCTCCCCCAAATCACTGTAATAGCTTCAACATCAGCCATTTGCAACACAAATACATCCATTTTACCAGGATGATTGAAGCGCCACATGCATATTGATTTTCACTTTGTTATCCGAGTGCCTTATTTTTCACAACTCCCCTGCTGTTTTGAGTGTATGGTGTATGATACCAGTCATAGGCCACAATGCAGAGGTTGTAGGTGACCATGATGAAGCTGCATCTGATTGTATCAGCATCAAGTTCAGGGCAGCGCTTGTTAGGCGGTCTTACTCAGGCAACAACCACATTTCTGATAGTCACTTTCATTCTTCTAAGCCCTTTTTATAGTATCTCCCTTGACAGTATTTACTGTTGCAATGTGCGGTCTGACTTTAGATCCTATTGATCATTCAGTGATCTTAAATTTAATTATAGGTTGGTAATTGCAATCACATTTAGTTCCTGTCCCACTCCTGTAGGTTTGATTATGCAATCAAATTAAAAACTCATCTCCTTTTTCTGCTGTCTAGAGCCAGCAACACAGTTCTTTGTGGTGTTTTGATTTCTTTCCTTATATATATGGCCAAACATACCCAGTTTTTAACAGAGCAGGTTAAATAATTGCCTTTGTTCTAGTTGGCTTTATTGCTTCTTCAGTTTCTCCCAGCATTTTGTGTTTATCAGGACACTCTGAACTGCAGGCTCATAGCACTGCTATATTAATATAATCTTATGATAAATGATTGGTATTCAAACAATCACGCAGATTCTACTCCGGTGCCCATGCTTTCAATATGAGGTAATTATTTCTGTAATCTTTGTAAACTCTTAGTTGTAACAGTAGCCATAAGTAAACTTGCAAGCCTCTACAATGCTCGTTGCTCAAAGCCATGAATTGGTTCTCCAGTTTCTGATGCATTACAAGAAATATCATACTATTGTTCCTCTTTTGGTAATTTCACTTCCTTATGGATGTAGTAGGACCCACTGCCCGTGATTTGTATTTTAGGGGTGCCTGTTGCAAAACCAAACTACGTGAAGCTCACATCTAACCTCAAAAACTTGTGCTGCTTTTTTTGCTTCATAGCCAACATTCTCTAAGCATTCTTCTGAGAATAAGTAAGATTTAAGTGTTAATCAAGAACACTTTCTCTCTTACATTGTTTTAGGATCATCTGCACAAATGAAACTTTGAGTTTGTTACGAGTTTTATTGAGCACAAGAAATTAAGGGGTTCGGTGACTTAGCCAGTAACCTAGTGGAAGCCACCAAGAATTGGAACTAGAATAAACTATAGCCCTTTTCTAAGGAGCAAAAATTATGAACTAGAAATTTTTTTGCTAGTTTGCAAATAGTCTTTGGTAAGAAGATTAAATGCTAAAGAATTAAGCAATTATTTGGAGAATGTATCTATTTCTGTGGTACTGCATGCAAAATAATGAAAACTTCTGTTTTACTACACACATTTTTTATTCTTCAACAATTGATTTCAGATATTGATTTAACAGATAATGTCTTAGAAAAAGAATTAGGAGACAGAGCGGAACCAGATTACGGTAAGAAATTTGGAAACATTAATTTGAGTTGCAATGGTAAATGCATAAATATAAGGGTAGCTCACAAGAACCTCCAAAATTGCTCCAGTTTAACAGGCATCATTTAGAACTGGAACATACGAAAAATTAATCCTTTAGAGAGCAATAGCTGCAAATATATGGCAGTTGTTCAGAATAGCACTGCTCATAATTCTTGTTCCAGATGTAATCCCAGTTTTGCAATAAAATCCTGTTTACATGTTTATATCCAGCAGTTTAATCAATCCTGAAAAATATTCATTTTTCCATTATAAATGAAGATGTAATTACTGTTAATTTATTTAACAACATAACAGCCATACTTTGTACCCACTGTTTTCCTAAAATGTCTGATATCCTTTTCAGGTATTTTTCCGACGGTGCCAGCAGGAAATCCTCATGACACAAGCAAACCAGAAGATCAGTATCATGTTATTGCTACTGAAACAGGTAATGTGTTCACATGAATTCAGCATTCTGGTGAAAATACTAACAGTGAACTCAGTTAAATTAATCTTTAACAACTTCTGTTATTGTCAGTGGGAGGAAGCAGTCTATTTCCCCAGGAAGTCCCCTGAAAAAGTATACTTTTGAATAACATTTCAAGAGTTTTAGTAAGTCCTCTTTGTAACTGTGGAAACAATTTTTTTCCATGTCTCCTCAAACTTTGATCCAAATCTACAGTTTAGCAGTCCTTGAAATCTGCACTGTCGTCTCTGACCCTGGTGAGTCTCTGTCAAGACACAAGATTTCACCAGTGTTCACGCGGCTGTGGAGCGTCTCCTTCTAGGCTGTGTAACCAGTGCCTTGCCTCTCTCCATCTCCTCCCGACCTCTTCCCCAACACATACAGCAAACATACGGTGCCTATGTTATCTTTTATATCTGATACCCAGGGCTCTCAAAAAATGCACAAATGAATCTGTTCTAACAGGGCATTAATTTTTCAGTTATCTGCAGAGTAAGCACTGTGCTGTAGCTCCCACCAAGTACCCTGTGTTTTAAGGAACATGACGTTCTAAGAGGAGTTAAATGCTTTGCTGAGATTTCTAGCAGAGATGACACTTGATATTTAGAAAATGGATACCCACTGCCTAGGAGCTTTCTGTAATGCTCCTACCTACTTCATTGCACAACTTATGTCCTGAACGGAGTCCTGAGGTTCATGAAGTGTTGTAGGGTGCCCTTAATTCAAATAATTAAATGTCTCTGTGGAGCATCTCGGGATTTTACAGGATTACGTCATGGGATTATGGAAAGCTGGTGCTCCCTTTCAATGCTTTTTGGCTGGATTTGAGTAATTTTCCTAACTGATATTCCCATTGTTTGTAACTCCAGAGGAATGGATATACTGATGAACTGTATTTTGAAATCAACAATACTATTTATACAAACCATGCGAAGACTCTGTATCTAAAACTCATAAAAAACCCCAACTTGAATGTTCACATTTATTCTTGCTACTGAAAATATGTTGAAAGAAGACAATGAGTAAGAAAGTCTCCACAGTTTGCACATGAAATGTATAGTGATATGAACCACGGCCGTATAGTTACCGAAAAAACAGGCAGATTCTTTCTGGACATTGTAGACCCCATCCTCTTTTCTAGGTAGAATAGTCTCTTAGATTGTACCATTTCCCACTTGTTTTGCCCAGAGACCTAAAGGGGAGCGCCTTTAGCTCTCTCCTCATTAGTCAAGGACTGTGTACCTTTGTCCTTTAAGGGGAGTGGGGGCACAGGAGCAATGGTTTGTTCATCTTGTGGTCCTGCATTGGGGGGAACCCAAATGCAAGGGCAGCTGAGAAGACAGGTTATGTGGACTGTAAAAATAATAGGCTGTGAAATGTACTCTCTTTAAATATTTGAATTTTCAATTAAAGATTGGAAATCTCTCACTGATGCACATCAGAAATGTCAGAATTTGAGTCCTTAAGATATGTTTCACGCATTGCTGGAGAAGTACTATTTTATCCTTGATATTGCTGATTCATCTTTTTGGAGCTCTTCCCATAGAAGGAATGTATAAATGTTCTTTTGTGCAAGTTAATGTATCTCTGATATTTTGCTCTGGATTTTCACTCACGTGGTTGAGAGTATTTCAACATAGGAGACATTAATGAGAACTTTTTGTCTTGTAGGTATAATTCCGAATCTAATTTATGTCGTAATACCCACTATACCACTACTGCTGTTGATACTGGTGGCTTTTGGGACTTGCTGTTTCCAGATGCTTCATAAAAGGTAAAATATACAGATCCAAAATGATCTTATAATGCAGAATTCATGTTTCCATTGGCATGCTATTCATACTGAAAGACTGCTTACATCTGTCCCCATATATGCAAACAAGCATTCTTTTCATCTATTGAAATCCAAGCCGTTTACAGCTGAACATTCACCATCAGGCTTTTCCATAACGCACTGAAATAGTTCCAGGTCGCTCAAAGTATATTGCCACTAGGACTTCATCTGTTTCTGAAGTAGATATCTTTGTTGACCTTTTGATAGGCTGAACTACTGGCAGCATTTTTACTTCACCTCTTCCATCTTGATTACAGCCTATACATCATCTGGGCTTTGGGGAACAATACTGGGGTTCATTCACAGTGATAGAAGGCAAACTCAAGGACTCAGCTCAGTTTCTGACAAAAAGTGCAGTTTGTTCCAAGGGTGAACCTGGGGGGTCAGCAGCTTTTTAATACTGTTCCAGTGCACATTTTATACATACAACAGATGAGCCACTGGAGGAGACAAATTGAAAACAAAAAGCAAAAAGATGTTTGAACCACATACCAGTGCAACTCTTTTGTATGTCATCTATCTGTCAAAGATGATGCGTAAAGCGTATAGACAGGTCTACATAGATGTAGTATCACAATTGTATTATTATGCAAATGGGAAACATTTCAGCCTGTGAAGCAGGATAGGTTTTGATCCATGCTTTAAAATTCCTGGGACTTTTTGTCTTTCTCAAAACGTGATATACCAAAATGGCAACGTATATTGTTGGTTTTTTTTTCCTGAACAAATCTTTCTGAAAATTTCAAAGATATCTTTCATTCTGCAGGTTTTTTAAGGAAGCATTCTCAAGTTAATATAATCCAGAAAAGTTTAAACTGAAATATGTTTTGTGGATAAACACTATTTTGGTAAAATAACAGTAATAAAGAGATTCACAAGCTGTTACCCCTGTTGAAGAGCAGGGATACTAGTAAGGAATAGGACATCATTGTTTTAGGAAATCGGGGAAAAAAATCCTCCTTGTTTTTACTCTTCATTTTTTGTTTGTGGTTTTTATTTAGCATTTTCTGCAAATAGCTGAAACACCTTATTTCAAGTGAGAAAATACAGAAAAAGTCAAGTCTGCTTATACTGTAGGAATGAGTGTACACTGATGTTCACAGCACTCCTTAGTGACATGTCTCATTGAAAAAAGTGAACATAAAGAANATGCCCGATCACCCTTTCAGAGAAGAATTTTCTCCTCATCTCCAACCTGAACCTTCCCTGGCGCAACTTGCAGCCATTTCCCCTTGTCCTGTTGTTTTAGGAAATCGGGGAAAAAAATCCTCCTTGTTTTTACTCTTCATTTTTTGTTTGTGGTTTTTATTTAGCATTTTCTGCAAATAGCTGAAACACCTTATTTCAAGTGAGAAAATACAGAAAAAGTCAAGTCTGCTTATACTGTAGGAATGAGTGTACACTGATGTTCACAGCACTCCTTAGTGACATGTCTCATTGAAAAAAGTGAACATAAAGAAAAGCTAGTATGAGGTCTGCATCATAAACTTGATTGTGTCTTTATGTTATGCACTTTCTTATAAAGAGAAGGAAAATGTGCACTTTCCAACCTGACCTACGGCAGACAAATTCAATGTTGTAAAAGGCTGTATCCAAAGCTCAAGCAGTAGAAGTTTGGAAACTCAGAACAAAAAGAGTAATAAAGGAATCATATGTACAACATTAGCCATTATATAAGTAATCTAAATCTGGAACCCATATTACAATGGACCTGGCTTTCTTGGTAAGTATAACATACAGGTTCATACCTTTTCTAGCAGCTCTTTCTCTCCCCAGAAAAGGTTCAGCTCTTGAATACTGCTGGGAAAACAATGAGAGATTCATGGCCCACTGAAATCAATAGAAGTATTAGTTTTGTCTTCAGTAGGCTTTGATCAGGCCTTTGATGCTATAGCATCCAGAAGTAATTCATCTGAACTTCCACGAGTTAAAAATTGCATGGCACAGATAATTGAAATTCAGCTTGGAAGATTGTACTTCTTCTGTTAGCTGTTTAGTTTGGTAGACTAAATGATACAACAATCAGGGAGAAAATGGATTTGAATCAAAACAGATTTTTTTTTTCAGAATGTCCATTTTGCATTGCACCAAAGCTTTTAATTAAAGAAAATACAATAAATTTTCTTCAAAATTCATTTAAGTCAAAAGAGAATATTCTGGTATCACCAAAAATGAAGTATTTTATCTTTTGAAACAGAGCTTTGTTTTTAAAAAATGTTTCCCCATCTATTTTCAGTTATATTTCCACGTATGACCTATCTTGGAAATCATTTCAGTTCATCATAAATATGTAGTTCTTGGGTAAAAAGCAAATTAAAAAAAGAAGCAACCACTTGAACTGATCATCTGGACACTGCAGAGCTTTAGGAGAGGGATTTTGTCCTGCTGGGGAAGGAGGGATCCCCAACTTTCCAAATGAATCTGACTTCTCATTCTTTTTTAGGCTTCCACAACATGGTGACCTTTCCTCTGAAAGCCACAATCCATGGCCAACCAGGACATGCCTAGCTTGAAAGGTCATGATTAATTTTGCCTGACATTGGGCTCTTAAAGGGTAGTAATAAGGCAAAGCAAAACATCTTCCCTGTAGCTAGTAGAAATGATCAGCTCATTCATGCTTAGATGCTCTCCCTTTCATTTCTTCCAGGGAAGCAAGGAGAAACTGCTTCAAAGACCCATCTCCATTATCATCTGAATGCCTTGCAGAAAGTTTAAATTCCAACCTGGTATATTTCTCAGTTTCTATGATTGCATTTGATGGTCAAAACAGCGATATGCTCTAGCTATTTATTGCATCTTCCTTACCTGTTTTATTAAAACCTGTTTCCTGAACCAGATGTATAGCTGTTGAAAATCAGCGTAGGTTCGCTGAAGATAAACTCATTTTGTACAGCTAAAGTTCTGATCCAAGATATTTAGAAATTGTTCCTGCTGTGTGGCAAGGACTCTCCATTCAAAGAATTTTATCATTAATTTACAAAATATGCCTGATTTTGCTGTATTAATCTGGAAGGAAGTAGTGAATCAGTTTCTTAAAGAAAGAAGCGCTGAAACTACTTGATTCATTGCAATTGCTTTGTTTATAGCGTTGTGGCCTGATCTAAAGTCCACTGAAACCAATGGGAGTCTTTTCAATTACTCCAATGGGCTCAGGTACATAATACATTACTTTGTTGGACTTCAGAGGTAAGTCTGGAGAGACTAAAAACTACTGTGCCATCCAGCTCCCTCAAAGTACATTTAAAAATCAGTTCAGACTCACTTACATTTACACACCAGCAAGGAAGTAAAACTGAAAGTATAGGACTGTTGGGATCTTGACTCTCAGGTTTCCAACTTACAGAATTCTGTAGGGCTACTCCTCCTCCTCTGGCTTTTACTTAATTGGAAAAAAAAAATCAATATGCAATATTCTGACCAGAGACTAAAACATTTTGATGGAACTGCAGCTGCAGTGGCTCATGAAGTGCCTTTTCTTTTCAGTAGACTGCAGTGCACTGTCATCTGCCAGCTAAGTGAGGGAAAGTGGTGCCTTGTGGTAGTTGTAGCGGAGATGCTGGTCATGTGGAAAGACCTGGCATCTGCTTACAGGGTACCTCAGGGCTCCCTGTAAAGGTTAGAGTGAGCATTTTTGCAGTGTTGCAGGGCAAGTTCTTTTGGAACCAGTTTTATCTTTTTAATTAAAAAAACAAGGCAACATAAAAGCTACTATTGACAGTTTTGAATGAAAACTAGGCCTAAGGAAGCTTTCTACCAGTCATTCATTGCTAGGACTCTGATTCATGTGCCATTACTTCATTCTAAGTTAGGTCAGGGCCTGAAGGGAAGAGGCTTTCTGGTGTACAAGTACACGCTGGCACCCATTAGCGTACCATGGTCACGGGGGTGCAGCTCCAGGACGTGCATGGGCAGGGTTGCGGTAGCCCCCCTGGGTGGGTGGGCTGCACCCTGAGCAGGTTGAACATTGGCTTGGGGGCATGTGTCTCCCGTAAGTCCTCTCAGACAAGGGAAGTGCCCAGCCTCCCACCACCCTGCTCAGTGTCCACACCTCTCTCTGAAAAGGCGGCTCTGTATGAGGAGGTGTGGATGAACGTGAACTGAAAAAAAAATAAAAAATACAGGCCAAGTCACTTCAGTTCATTGAAAGAACACTGCTAAGCAGGGTGGTCTGGTAACAGTTGCTTACCTTGATCCACCGCTGCGGTACTATGCTTGGTGCAGCATGGGCACAACCCTTTTGTGGATGGGGAACCTATGCTATGAAAGCAACAAAGATGGCCTTCAAAGCGGGGATGAAATACCCAGGCCTGATCACAAGCCTGAACCAGGACTGCTAAGGCACGCATGCACTGAAAATAGTTTATATTTTTGTTTTTCAGTAAAGGAAGAACAAAAACCAGTCCAAACCAGTCCACATTATGGATTTCAAAGACGCCTAGGAAGGACAGTAGCATGGAGGTATAACGATTTACTGACTGAAAACAAAGCAAAACCAACGTTTTGCAGTCAGGCTGTATTATACTGTCGTCAAAGAACATTAGCTTGGAATGGCTTGAAAATGCAAAGGATCTACAAGAATGAACTGTAAGCTCCCCCTTGAGGCAAATGTTCAGACCATTTTTATATAATGTTGGATTATTAATTCAGTAACAGAATATGCCATGCTAAATAAAGGGTATGTGTTTATTTTGCTAAGAGATGTAAGTTAGCTAGTTGTGAGCAATGAAATGAACAGAGCATTTGAAGTTTTTATGGGGAAATATCTACAATGTATATCGGTTTTAAGACTGTTTGTAGTTAAACAAACCCTCTTTGTTTCCTTTGTTTCCTCTTATGCATTGTAACCTAGCTGATGTACTATAAACGGAACTGACAATTTTACAGTGTAACAATTATTTATCTTTGCATAAATGTTTGATACAAAATATTTGTTTAGTATTTATTTGCATGCTTAACACAGTTTTTGATCCTCAGGCACATAAATTATTTTATTAAATATTAGCATGGTCACTGGCAGAGATAGGCACATTTCTCATAAAGAAACCACTTTGCCAGGTAATGACCATAACTTTCTGCAATATTGGTCCAAGATCAACATAAATAACTTGGCAAGTGATACCTCATTAATGAGTGGTCCTTTGAAGGCAACCAGTAGTTGTGATTTAAGTAAAGTATTTTTTACTTTTTCTGAGGGAAAAAATATCACAATGAGCAACAGTTTAAGATTAAAATTACTTGTTTCAGTAAATCTATGTGAAAAAGACATTTAAGATCATTTAAATATAACTAATAGTTTGTTAGGGATAGCGTAACATTGGATCAAAGAGAAGACAAATGGATTTTCTTGGAAGTGGCACTAATAGATTGATCTTAACATTACTCAGACTATTAGCTAAAAAAGCTAATTTAGAGGTAACCCTGATGCATATAAAGTCTTCTTTTAGAGTTGTTATTGACGTCATTAATGTCCATTCTCTTTGGTTCCTTAGGAGCTTTCTGTGCCATAAGAATGGTTTTACCAGTCATTAGGAGCCGATCTTGGGGTGGTAGCAATAGCACTCTGGCTGATTTGTTGGTGACAGTCTGGTGCTGTAGCAGAAAGTTAAAGGGTTTTGCTGCAGTTGGAGCAAGAGTTCAAGAGCACGAGTTCAAGGTAGTTGGCTTTACATTAACACAGATTCAAAACCACTGCTGGTTGGAAGTTGAGGAGAGTTGGACAGAAGAAAACTGTATTTGTTACTCTTTGGGTTGCCTGTACTGTGCTGGCTGACGTTGACCACAGCTCTGAGTTCAGAGACAAATGGGTGTCAATGTTTCTGAGTAAAGAGAAAACATTTAGAAGTTCAATACCACTAACACTAATTGTGCAATACTATTGCTGAAGTACTATTGGAAGCATCTTAAAGTTGCTGTTATGCCATGTTTTTTCTTCCTCTTTGAAGAAGCCTTCTGTAGTTCAGATTAAGTATTGCTATTTCCACTTCAAATATTCTGCAGTTTTTCCAGTCAGTCACAACTTCTTCATGTGCTCAATCCCTAACTTGTTTCTTTTGTAGTGATTGTAAATAGAGAAAAATACTATGATCCTGCATGGTCACCAAGACCAGAATTGTTTTTCTCCTGATTTAAGTATTCCTTACCTCAACTAAGGGCAAGAAGTTCCTCTTTCTTGCAAACAGTTGTGGTATAAAGAACTTAGTTCTTTTTTTATGATCTTGAAATGTTAACTCCCTTTAATTTAAGGATTAACTATTTCTTCATACTTTGTGCTTCCAAAGGATATGTAAAGCTATAGCAATTCATATTATGAGTAATGCAGCAGAAGTGATTTCCATGCATCAATTAGGAAAATGCAAATACCTTCAGCTGTCTTTCTTACCGGGTGACAGCAATTGCTGGGCAGATATCAATGTGGGGGCCAGTCTTAAACACTGTGTGAAGGAAGGATGAAAAGTGTCGTGCAATGCTTTTATTATAATGTACTCAGATTCTAGATGTATGTAAGGAATATTGATTATTGGGACAAAATATTCCCCTACCATATCACCTGCTTAGGGGAAGGAAATCGTTTCCTTCGCTTAGGATGATGTTTCCAGATACTAGGTAAACTCTAAAGAAACTTAAGAATCCTATGTAGAAGACTGCAAATGGTGCACAGATTAAACTTACAGTCTTATGACTCCCACCTTCAAGTTGGTGATTCTTTTCCGTGCAAAACATACAAATCCCATACATACACATATTCTTTCATCTTTATGTCCCGTCTTTCCACGCACAAAAGGGAGACAGGAGTAAGGGTAAAAGATAAAAGAGGGAAAGATAGGTGTGTTGCGTACTTGCAGAGAAAATACCGAGGAATTAGACTTCATGGTGATATTTCTTTTGGATTTTGTTGGGGCTTAGAGAATCCAGAAAAACAACAGGTACTTATTTGGCATGGTCCATTATTGGCAATAGAATTGCTATTTACCAAAAAAAAAAAAA
>VWZZ01001889.1:415008-428377 GCA_013399095.1 Psophia crepitans
AAAAAGCAACAAAAAACCCCCAACCCTCTCTGTCCTTCACAGTCACATAAAAATTTACAGAATGGTGAAAGGAAAATTATTTCCAATATTAGGTGACAGATTTCATCAACTACAGCCACTTTGAATAGGCTTGTTGGATCGCAGTGACCACGTTCCCTTCTGCTGCCTCTTTAAATCTCTTCCAGAAGGCAGCAGTAGATGAGGCAAGGAACTGAAGGATCAACAGGAAACCGTAGCTGGTCCTCAGACGGGTGTCATAGCTTCAGTTTGGCATTTTAAAAGCATTATACTCCCACAGCCCCCATTTTCCCCAGGGAATATTATTTTTATTTTTTTTTCCATAGTGATCTTGGCCTTTTGCAAGCAAGAAGCACCTGAGAGAGAAAGCTCATTTCCTTCTTTTAACAATTTTTTTTTTTTGAGTGCAAGAAAGTGTAAATCAGCATCGAGCTTCCACTCTCTATTTCAAAGCACCTTGGAACTGTGACTCAATTGCAAATAATCCATGCTGCCCACGTGTTTTAACGTAGTATCTACTGGTTTCTTCACAGGTTAATATGCAGGCAACTGAAGTAATGGATGCTGAATGAAGGCTAGAATGGCATCAGCTAAGGTTATGTTAGTTTTATCTAGACGTAAATTAGTTGAAATAAAGTGTTTAATTATACTAATCTATGTTATATATCTGGTTTTAAACCAGAGTTTATAATGAATTTTTTTAGTCTGAGGGGATGGTTTATTCATGTGTACCTCAAAATACATCTATGCTTTGCATTTTGGAAAGCAAAAAATACACATGAGTAAGGGTATATTACTTTATTTCTGGGAAGCACATTTTCTAGTGACTGCATCTGCTTTGAGTTGGCTCTTGTATTTCATTAACAGATTGAAACACCATTTACAATAGTGACATATGGTAAATGCAGAAATCATGTCACATTTTAATTAAGCATTTTAATGTAATTGCTTCATCTGAATCAATTCATACTGATAGCAGAATGCACTTTATTTTCAGTAGCTGTTTTCAAGTCAATGAGAGTAACAAGAGAAGCAGTAGTCCACTAAGATTTGCAACTTTAACATTTTAATGTTAAAAACTCTGTGGTTCATATGAAAGAAGGTGTCTAAAACACCTTTTATCTTCTCTCTGGCTTAATTCCATCTGTCTGTGTTCCTTCTGGTCACAGATGTATTGATAAAGCTAAATATTTTGGTCTGGACCTCATCCTCTAGTGCTTACAAAGACCTGAAAACAGTTTAGGAGTGTTATTTTTTATCAGTGACTGCCAGCCTCTGTTTGTAAGCTTCTCCTGTATCTTGAGCACTTCATACCTGCATTTGGCGTTGTAAGCACCGACTGCGGGAGCTCCTTACAAAAATCGTACAGCCGTGTATATATGTGTAGATGCACATGCATGGTAAGTTAGAATACATTTTGTATTTTCATGCAGTACTTTGGAATTAAAAAAATATTAAATTCCTATTTGAGGATGAAAACAGAAATAAAGGAAAGGCATCATGTTACACTAACATTAAGACACTATTGAATTTAAGGCATTTCAACAAGTACCTAATTATATTTTAATAGAAGCCTATTTAGAAAAGAGCTCAAGAGGATAACCCCCCCCGTTTTTTCTGCATCTTCTTTCCCATTTAGAATGTTGTAACAAGCTATTGTGATAATTTTTATACAAAGTACAAAATCAGTCTTAAAAGTCACCAGTATAGAAAAAGCACATAATATATCAAGAGAACCCTATTACTTTTCAGTCACCAGGAATAACCAATACTCATTATTGTCAGATGTTTTTAAAACCATTACTTTTTATGAGGGGAAGTTGCAATATGGTGAGTCTGTGCTTGGGTATACACAAGCACATATCTGTAATTGCTTGAATAATTGCCAAAACACTTGCCTTAAAAGAAAACTAAAAAGCTGTATTCAATCCTTATTTAACTCTATTAATTCCAAAGGAATTACACAGGGGAGAACTTTTGGCTTACATTCAGTTTATTCATTAGAAAGCAGCATGATACATGATCAGCCTTTATGCACAATCCATAAACCTCATTCCAGGGCTTTTTGTAGTAGGCAAGACAGAAGAACTCCCATAAGCTCAGTTTAAACAGATGAAATACGTTCATTTTGATATGTGGTGAGATTACTGAGAAGAGTTGACTGCATTGAAATGAAAATGCACATTGAAAAATACATGTAAAACCATAAAACAGGTAAGGTTTGGCCTGAAATTAATAATTCAGACCATTTTTCAATAAAGCATTTGCATTTTGAAAATTTTATTTTGTTTTTTTACTGCCCATGCTTTGTAAAGCCCTCCACAATGCATTTAGTGCACTGGTGTTCAGAGAAACTGTTTCCCTATGGTCTCATATAAAAGAAAAAGTAAAATTATAAAACTATTTATTAACAAAATCACAGCATCTGTTTTGAAATACTGCTCCCAGTTGGTAACAGAGTTCTCAATTATTAATATTTTCATTCTCAAAATTTAAATATTTATTCAGTTTCTCTAACTGTGAGATTGGAATGCCGATCTGGTTTACATCATTATACAATGGCTAATATTCAACCTTTAAACTCTATTTCTATCATTAAAAATGTTAAGCTAATAGATGATTTTTTTGATCCAGTCCACAAACATGGTGACTCGAACATATACTCCTGGTCGTTCGGGAAGTGCACACTCATAGCCAAATGATGTTACACCAACCAAAAACCACTTGTTACCATCTTCAAATGTCAGAGGACCACCTGAATCTCCCTGCAATATGAAATTCAAAAATTAAAAGTGACAGTGTCAACTCTGAAGCACAGCCTGTTTATGATGTTTTGTTCATGTTGATCGTTACTCACAGATGTTGTATCCCTGTATGTCTTGGGTATCACAAGCTAGATAAATACGAATTCTTCCATGTGGAAAAATTGTTGAGATAATCAATTTCCTTTCTTTCAATTTTTTTTAATGGTTGTGATCTTAAACTTATACCAGTCTTTCAGTACAGGACTGCTTTTCAAATGATTTTTTTTTTTGCTTACTACTTTTACATTTAGCACTTCATCTTTCACAAAGCCTGGGTAAATGTGTAGGATTATTTTTTAGTTGTCTATTCAGTCAAAATGCAGTTCTATTTTCAGTGATCCCAGAGCTTCTGCAATTTCCAATTTAGAGAAAAAGATGGCAAGATTGCCAGAAGAGGTGTCTGTTTCTTACGCTTCCTTCCCAATAGCTTAGGAGGTGTAGCATTGCAATAGCGTGTGGGAAACCAGATGTGTTTCATCCCACAGCCCGCGTGGGGGATGAGTCAGTCCATGAGTGTCTTGTTTTGATAAGAAAGAAAACAGTCACTATATTGTCTCAATAGACAGTTGTCTGTTGAGTTAGTTGAACTAGCATTGGTTTTGTCTTCTCATCGCCCTGTGAATGGTTCTTTAAGGGAGAGTTCTGCAAGTACTTGGCCATTAAAATACTTCTGCCCATAACTCCAGAGCATCTTCAAAAGTTGAAAGGCTGTGACAACAGCCTAAAGGCTGAAGTGCCATCAACACTCAATTGTTTGTCTTTGCTCATGGTTGAATAGTCATTGATCACAACGCTGGTCACTTGTACTCTATATCAGCCTGTGGTGCTACACTGCTTTTTTTCAGTATGAGGTTCAGAAGGCAAAAAGGAAAGAGGAAGGCCACAGTCGCTGAAGGAATGGCATTTGAAATTAGACTTGCATACACTCCTCCTTCTAGACTTAACCAGCCAAAGTCACTGCGCCGGCTGAAGGCTTAGGTTGTGAGGGCAGGCAAGAGCAATTACATGAGAGTGCTCCTCACCAGCTAGTCTCCATGCCATAGACTCCATATTGCTGGAAGGAAAACTGTGTGACAGCTAACTGACTACATCCTCAAAGAGACAGTGTATTACAAGCAGAGCTGGAATGGATAAAAAATAGATCCCCAGGAAGCAGCATAATGAGACCAATGCAGAAAGGCAGCCTCTCCAAAATACTGTGGCATCCACTTAAAAAAGTCTCCCGAGTCTACAGATTCTGGAAGAAGGCATTATTGCTCACTCTCTCTTTCCCTGCATGAAGCAATTCTGAGATTCCAATCTATTTGCTATTTATGTCTCTGTACTCTGCTTTTTCCTAAGCATGTCCCTCTTTCCTTCATGGAATTATTTAGCAGTAATTATTCAAAGCTTAGTGCAGAAGATTTCCAGTCCTCATATTTATCTCCCTCCATGGTTGTTTATGTCAAGATGTTACAAAATAGATTTTTATCTTTTCAACTTGTATCCTGATAAAGTATTAAATGGATGAAATACTGTGAGTAGGAATTACATTCATGGACAGTGACTGTCCTGGTTTTAATTACTGTAGGATCAGGGAGCATTTTATTCAGTAATTAGATGTGGTGTATGCTAGCAGTGGAAAAGAGTAGCTTGTATTTACCTGACAGGAATCTATTCCTCCTATGTCATATCCCGCACAGATCATATTCTCAGTAATATTATATTCTGGCATCTGTTGTTGGCACTTTTCATTTGAAATGAGAGGGACCTCTGCTTCTTTCAATATATCTGAAGTGGGACCTGATGAAAATACAAAGTATGTTTATCGCTGTAAATAAATACCCGATTTAATACATCCCACTCGGAACACCGGCGGTTTTGTTCCTACTCCAGCATGCTGGGCACGCTACTGAGCAGCAGGAAGCCCTTCCTCACCACTGTATTATTCAGACTTCTACCCCTGTAATGCAGTCACTGATTAAACGGTGCTCATTAACTGAATCCTGTCTTCCATTTATCTAATGGGACTGAATTTGGTTATAATTAAATCAAGATTACTAAAATCGATGACTATGAACTCACTGTGAGGAGATCTAAGGGATAATTAAGGGCTTAGGAGCTTGGATTATCTAATGTTTCCTCACTACTCATTGTGTAACTTGATTGACTATTTCAGGTTTTTCTAAAAATTACTAATTCCTACCCAAAATTGTAAATGCAATTTTATTCAGAAAACGTAGAAGCAAATGCATACAAGTAACTGTGGAAGTGAAATGGCATGTTTATTATTTCACAGAGACTCCAAATCTGGAGCATGTGATATACAAACAGAACGTACATTTCACATGACAGTCAGTATGCTCGACTTCTGGGGAAAATCATTTGCACATTGTCAGAAAGACTGATCTTCCTCCTCGCCCACCCAATATCTGGAAATAAAATGTATGTATTTCATATTGAGAAAAGTAGTTATCATAACTTCTAAGGAGACGCAATAGAGTTTTTTCATAATTTAATGATCTTAGATACGTACATTTTTTCCAATAAATATAACTCTATTACTTTGCTTTAGAGAAGGAACAGTGGAGGAGGATAGTTCCCAAATTTTCGTATGGAGAAGTACCTCTCTAAACTGTTTGACCTTAACAAACCCTATGGAATCAGGAGCAAGCTTTCCCTCACAGCTTCATGCCTGTCATAACTTTCCAAGCAGGTGACCCACCTTCATAGGTAATACTACCCCAGCCAGCAATGGAACAGTTAATTCCTGGTAAAAACTGCTGATTTTTTTCTGGTAAGCAGATAGGTTGTATGTAATCTGTGAATGAGAAATGAGCAATCAATTTTGACCTCTTCCCTGTATTCAGGATTTCATGAAGTCATGTAAGAAAATGTTCATTAATTCAAACCCATTTTTGGGGCAAGGAAGTACTGGACTGACTCCAGAACAATTAGGTTGTAAAAAACATACAGCCAAGCCCATCAGCCTTATATGCTTAGCAGTTAGAGTATCGCGTAATAGAGTAAATCTGTTTTATGGCAAACTAAGAACTCACCTGTATATTGCACTTTGTACTGAAGGTGCATGAGAGCAATATCGCTATCTTTTGTACGCTTCATGTAATGAGGATTTATAACTATTTGATTGATGTTTCGAACTACTGTTGAAAGCTCTGTCATATCTGATTGGTCATACAAGCCAAGAACTGCTTTCCATTGAGATGGTTTTAATTGCCTCCTAGAAGTTGCAAGGAATACTCAGTTATGAATGATTAATGAAAGTTTTGAAAAATATGTTAGGTAAAATGCTAATCTTTAACCTCATGTTAATTCATAGCACTTGCACATTTTGTCAAAATAAATAGAATGTAGTGGACGTACTTACCATTTTATGATAGTAATACTATCTTAAACATCCACGCTGTAGAAATATGTGGTTGATTTTTTTTATGTTAAGTTTATAATGCATTATTTATAAAGAATTAATGAGACAGTAGTGCAGAGGAGAAAAATACATTAAGTAAATTATTATGGCTGTTTAAACACTGTGAAGAATACTGCTGACTGCCCACCAGGTAATTAATATCGGTCCCAGTTAGAAAATTATTACGGAACATCTGAAAAATAATAGGTCTAAAATGTCATTGGAAATGCTGCAGCTCATAAACTCAGAAAATTGGTCTCAATTTTTTAATCTAAATCGAGAAAGATATGGTAAAACAAAATATGACAAAATCTGCATTTTTGCTGAGCTACACATGCTGGTTTGAGGCTGTATTCTAAGTTAGAGAACTTAATTATTTTCCATTTTTTAATTAACTAGTTCATAGTTTCAAAAATATGTTTTCAGCCTGATCATTGTAATCATTTGGTTTCTGCTGAAATTTTGGGTTGACATCAAGAAGTTATCTTGTTCTAAACGAGGAGCATTTAAGTTAAATGTTCAGAATTACGGTGTGAAACTGCAAACTCCCACTTAGGAAAATTCCACCAAAATCAAGATGATAAAATGCAATTTAAGTGAAAATAAAAAAGTGATTTAAGTGAAAAGGAAGTACCAAGACAGGTGGGGATTTATTGTGTGAAAACTAAGAAGGCTTGATCCTCCTCATTTCAGCGTCTTTGTATGGGGTATAGCTCCTGTCATGTGGTGAGGGAGCTTTAATGTATTGGTGTCACCTGCACTGCCCTGCTACTTAGCTATTTATAATGAAAGCTCTACTGCACTTTTGAATATTAATGTTTCTGTTTTTGCCATTCCAGTTTCTACGTGTCTTCTACAGCATTTGTTTTTATTATAGATGTTATGGAAGCAAACCCTAGAAAATATTTAAATACGCCTCATTTCTTTGAATGGTACAAATAACACCATCTAGACGATATCCACTGTTGCCTAATCAATGCACATAAATCAAGATTCATTCCAGTGATGCACAGTGAATCTTCATCAATCCATGATTATATACAGGAGGAACAGACAACACTGAGTTTACCTTTACGAGTTATGGTGTCATCCTTTATACCACTGGCAAAGATTCAACTAATTAATGGAGGCCCACCTTAATTACAGGTTAAGTGCAAATGCTCAGTATTAATACCATATATTTAACATGCAATACCTCATAGTTCAGAAAATGCTGCTTAGTTTCCATGATTCTCCTCTTTGAAGTAAGGACTGAGGGTTTAGCAGAAAGTAAAGCAGCATTTAGCTGAACCCACAAGTGATTCAAAACACAGTAATTAAACGGTGACCTAATTGTTACTTTTTTATACGAGTGTCACAAATTATTCATAACCTGATGCCTCCTTAGTGAACCTGCACATAAAACAAGGATTTCGTCATCATTAATATAAAAAAGACATGGCATGCATGTCATATGTCCATCTCAGGTAGTTGGAAAAGTGCCCTGGAGCCAGTCAGTGGAGAGAAAGAGGCACTTGTGAATTTATATTAATTTCACTCGAAAGTAAACATCTAGAAACCCTTTAAAAAATGCTGCTCCCCAGTGATTTCAGTGTGATCCTCTTAAAGTGTGTTTTGCTGTATACAGGGTTGATCGATGGCTCGGGTCATACTTCAACCCAGCTTTACTGACAGCTATCCACGGTTTGGATACTTGCATGTTGTGGGAGTGTCAGAATGTGTTAGTTTGTGAGTGCAATGAACATTACCCGTATACACAGTGTGCTGCTGTCACCAGCCATTCGTCACTGACAAGGGAAGCTCCACAAACAGGTCTGGAGTTAAAATGGAGTGAAACTATCCAAGGCCAAGCTTCTTTTCTGGCATCACTTCCGCCTACAATCCTTGTTCCATTGTTCTGAGTTACAAGATGTTTTCCACAAGCTAAAATAAATTAAAAAAATAAATAAGGATTTGCACATTTTTAGAGTAATGCAGCATGTTTTACTAGACTAACATTTACTAGACTAGAGCTAATATTCATGGAAAAATGGGCTTTGTAGTATCTGAACTGCTATTCAAAAATACTATTACTGTGGAAAAAGATTTGGTGTTTTATAGCTGAAATCAAGATGCCACTTTATAACTTGGATTTAGATGTGTTCTTTCCTCACACCTTCTGGATTTTTTATATATGTGTTTTCAGTATAGACCCATCTCTAGTGTCTACTTAACTCTGAAAACAAGTGAAGACTGTAAATTTTCCTGTGTTCATATCATTTACGAGTATAGCTTTTATAGTCCATTCCTAACCTTTCAATTCAAACTATAAACATTAGGCTTTATGGACTGAACAATTTGATTTCTGTGTGAAATATTCCCAGGGTATGTGTACTTACGTTTAATGTTACATTGCAGATGAACCACCAGGTTGTTCAAACAGTGTTCTCTAGAATGAAAGTGCAATTAAATCACAAGTATCTGCACACCAGGTAACATTAAATGACTGTCAAACAGAAATACACAGGCATGTATATATAAAGTTATATAAGCATATATATGCTTATATATGTAAGTACATTATCAGTATCAAATTGTTAAATATAATATTTTGTCCTACATGTTTTAATTATATTTTAAGTACACATTATATATGTATGATATTAAATGTACCTATTCCCCTTCAATGGACATTTAATCAGTGTATGTTATGGAAATAAAAATAGACTCCCTGTGTGTCTTAGGGAAATGAGTCCTCTGTGACAGATTCTCAAGAAAACTGTAACTGTATATGGCATTTTTTTCTACATTTTGAGATGTTTTCAATACCTTACCACTAGAGATCAGTGTGACCAAAGAATTAGGAGTTTAGTTTGATATCACTGTATCTTTTTACTGAGATTATAAGGCACTGTAAAATTTATAGCTGCATATACAGGGTTAGAAATTATTTAGCCGAGGTATAAAGCCAGAATCTGAAGAGCACAAGACCATGGTTCAAAACTACTCAAGCATTTCTGATACCCAGAGGTTTTAAGATTATCTTTGTAGCTTGTAATGAATCTGAACACTTGGGACAGTGTGTGGGCTAGCAATTTAAACCTGATACACAGAGAAATAGATCAGAGAAGAAAAAAAAACCAACCCGCTATTTTACAGTATGCTCTTCTACATAATTTTTAAATAGAAAAAGGGAAGGATACTTTAAACATAATATGGTATTATGTACTGTTCACTATTTTTGGTCTAAAATTTGATATCTGTAGCGAGGGAAATATACGTGACATGACTCAGCATTTTTGCAATGGTATAGTGGTGCACAAAGGGCAAGTGGGAACTGTAACCACCCCCACCTTTCCTGTTAAATCTTCAGTACAGAGGGGGTAAGAATGAGATATGCCTCCAGCCATGAATGATCCTACATAGCCATATTCCACTTCAAGACAGATGTATTCAAATCTGTATTGACTTCAGAAAATGTCCATTGGTGGTGAGAAAAACATCAAAGGGGACAACCAGAAATGCATAAACCAACAGGAAACCAATACCATCTTCTGCATAAAATTCATAGCAACTAAATACTCTTGACCAAGCTCCTTCCATAGGCTTTAAAAGGGTGGTCAGTGGTATTGTATATTAGCTTCTTTATCCAGTCCTATGCTTTCTCTTAGGTAGATGCCTGAACTAGCTGAACTAACATCCAACATGTCAGATTTATCCCTATTTTTACACATTGAAGCAGGGAGTCACATGTAATGATGGTCTTCGTCCCACCACTGGTACCTACTCATTGCTTTAGTAGAAATTACTTTCATGGGCCTCTGCTTTTTCTTTCTGAAGCTATCTCCCAGTATGAAAACTACTTCCTTGCCTGAACTTCAATTCACCAGTCCTCAGCTGCCTCTTGGTCAGCACAGGAGAGTCCAAAAGCCAACAGAGGTATTGCACGTCCTGAATACACACTCTATGTGCCTCTCTGAGTGTCATCTATAAAGCAGCATGTCGGGTAGACATCTGGAGTAGTTGGGACATCTGCGAGCATGATCTTCACTTAGGACCAGCAAAAGCAATTATGCCTGTGGAATCTGCTCACATATATCTTCGAGGCAGGACTTCGGCCTGTTACAAAGCTATCCTGCCAAGAAATGCATTACCTAAGGGCATCAGAGAACAGGTTTGCTGCCTCTGCCACCACAGCTTTCAAGCCCTATTATACGTGCCTTTGTTTGCTTCATTGGTGCTTGAAGACAAAGACAATGTGAGAAATACATTTTATAATTTGATTAGCAGTTAATGAATTTGTTTTGTTTAATTATCACATCTGTGTGATCTTTCTATCATTCATTATATGTACAAAAAATGTGTGCAAATCTGTAATGGTGTCACCCTGTAAAATTATTCCTATCAGCTGTCCAGATGAAATATGGTAGAAGATACCTATTTCTGCAACAGAAATACAACTAAGATGAACGAACTTATTCCATTTCCTCCTGCATTAATCACTTTTTAGTGGTTAACAGATATTAACAGAAGACATCGTTAAATCATTACTGCTCTTTAAGATCTCTTGTGGCAATGCTGGTTTAGACATCCACTCAAGAAAAAAAAGAAAAATAGCTTGCAGTGATATTCCATTATTTTAAGATACTTTCACCACCAGTGAGAATGATAAATGTTTGTGAATATAGAGTACAATTAGAACATAAAATATATCTTTTTAATTTTTTTTAACTGCAAATAAAATACAGCATAGAAAATTAAGAATTTTCTCCTTCTTGATTACTATGTGGTACGTTTATAAAGGAAACCTGAAAGAACATGGAATCTTGCCATCCTCAACATGGTTTCAGCATTTTAGCAATTAGACAGCAATTTTCTGCCTCAGTGCTTTTGGTGGGATTCCAGGAAAATGTGTGCAATAAGCTCTCTTATAAGCAGAAAGACAGTAATTGAAGTCATTATATTTTTGTTTTATTTGATGATGGCAGTCCTTTCTCCTTTTGGAGGTGTACTGTAAATCCCAGAATTTCCTGAGAATACAATCCTGTGCTAACGTTTCATTCAATTTGCAAGAAACTCAACCAGGTCCCTTCAGAATCACTCCAGCTCACTTGGACTGAGAAAGATCAGAATATAGTAAAATGTATTCTGAGGATCATCTGATATAATGATTCACTTCTAAATGTGGAGACAAATCCAGAAGTAATTTTTGAGTTAGACTGATTTGTCTAAATATAGATACCTGTCTATGGATTGCTTACTTTAGCAATCCACACTTACTCCTAAATCTGTATCAATAAATCAATGGATTATAGAGAGTGACACATCACATTTCAAGAGATGCCTTGATGGATTGCGAATTGGAGTGCTTATTTTTCTCTATTACAAAGAGAACCTATTGTGATAACTACTGTTTAACCATGGGTGAATGTCACTCCATTTTAGATCTTCTACTATATTATATATTCATAATTTAGAGATATCAAGATAAGAAATGTTTTGTAAAAACAGCAGTATTTATAATTTCCGGGGTAAATCTATAAAGACTTCACTTCAAATTGTACTGAATGCTAGCTAATGTGTAGCAAGTGTCTCTCTCCTTTTAAATTTAGAATAGATGGACATGAATGGAAGGAGGAAGAATGAGCTGCCCAAAGTTACAAAGAATTCAGCAGTAGACATAGAATAAAGTATGTTCACAGTCCAGATCTCATAAGAATCATGTTACCTCTCAGATAAACTTGAGCTAGAAATTAGTGCATAAATGATCACCACCATACTTTAAGTTATCCTTTGTATGAGAAAGAAACTCACTCTACCCACCTTTTGGTAAATATTAGGCTGTCGTTAGCTGCTTTGGTGATGTTCATAAATGGGCCATCTCCAGTGAATAATACAGTTGATGACATATTTGCATCCCTGGAAGGAAGTAACATGTACATGCATACTTTTAGATATTTATCCTGTTCCAGCAGTGAGGGAATGTTTGGGAAATGATTATGCTGGTGGAAAACTGCATATTTTTTTTCCTGAAATAATTACTATTTATCAGGAGATTTTAGAGGCTTGAAACTCACATGGATTAAAATGCAACTCACCTACTTTCAATCTTATATTCTAAGATTTTTAATGCTACAATAATACTGAAAGAGACAGAAATTAATTATTTTACTGCCAGTAAATTATCAATTTCTGCTTTTCTATGCCACAATGAAGGGTTTGCAGTACCAATTCTTAAATGTATGGAGCTAAAACTTAGTATTTAAAATGGAACAGTGATAGCTGAACCTTGGAGTATCACAGTTCTGCTTTTTTGAGAAGGATAATTACATTGATACTACACTTCTGCACATGAAACTATATTTTATATTGTGAAGAATCTAATGGAATAAATGCTACCTTCCTTAGAAGTTAAGTTTCACCTCGCAGACCTGTTGAAATCAAAAATAACTGTGGAATAATTCAAGGGTGTCATGTTTACTATTGAGCAGGATAGTTCCTCTGAAGTAGGGTGTACTCCTCCTCAACTCATGTTTTTTTTTGTAACAATAGCCTTTTAAACACTATGTATTCTGCATACTATTGGTGAGATAAATTGTTTTGATGTATACAACCCATATCTAGTTTACTTTGTAGCCCATTCTGCACTTTGTGATACTGTGTATGACCAGCTTGGAACATACACCCAAGAATAGAATAGAATAGAATAGAATCATTAAGGTTGGAAGAGACCTCAAGGATCACCCAGTCCAACCGTTACCCCACCACCTATTAACCACTAAACCATGTCCTTCAGTACCGCATCTAACCTTTCCTTAAATACCCGCAGGGACAGTGACTCCACCACCTCCCTGGGCAACCCGTTCCAATGCCCGACCACCCTTTCAGAGAAGAAATTTCTCCTCATCTCCAACCTGAACCTCCCCTGGCGCAACTTGCAGCCGTTGCCCCTAGTCCTGTCACTAGTTATCGGCTAGAAGAGGCCGACCCCCAGCTCACCACAACTTCCTTTCAGGTAGTTGTAGAGGGCAATAAGGTCTCTCCTGAGCCTCCTCTTCTCCAGACTAAACAACCCCAGTTCCCTCAGCCGCTCCTCATAAGACCTGTGCTCCAGACCCTTCACCAGTTTCGTTGCCCTTCTCTGGACACGCTCCAGGGCCTC
>VWZZ01001889.1:429239-485125 GCA_013399095.1 Psophia crepitans
TGATAGATGATGGAGAGTGGCTCGGCAATCACATCCGCCAGCTCCCTCAGCACCCTCGGGTGGATCCCATCCGGCCCCATGGACTTGTGGCAGTCCAGGTGAAGCAGAAGTTCTCTAACTGTTTCGACCTGAATCGTGGGGGGTTTGTTCTGCTCTCTGGCCCAGATGTCCAGGTCCGGAGGCTGAGTACCCCAAGGACAACTGGTCTGACTATTGAAGACAGATGCAAAGGCTGCATATTTGCTTTCTTTTGAGGAAGTGTGGGGTAAAAAGATAGCTGTGGTCAGACTACATATTTTTCGGTGGGTGACAGCCTATTCCTATCTGACCCTTTAGCTATACATATCTCAGGAGCAAGAAGAGAACCATTTGCGCACGTTTAATACAGTGAGAGCACCTGCGTATCAAGGAAGTACCATCTCTTCAAGTGCAGTAAATCTCATTCTCCTGAGAAGTATAGTCTAGAATCTACCTGCAAATCTGCTATGTATGAAGAGTAAGGCTAGGCACAGAAGAAAGGAGGTGTTCAGTAGCCTTGCTGTGCCACCAGTAGAGCTGTATGACCCACCCTACTGGAAAGGTCATTACTGCAGAATTTCTCAATGTAGAAATGACAAAGGCCGTTTAATTCTGTCTCTAGATATATGTAGAGCCTTGCATACAGACTTTTTTCAATATAAAACACTAGCATTCTAATATGCACCCCAGAGAATCCCCGAGAACTGCGACCTGACCTTTTAGACAGTCTGAAAGAGTAGTGCCGACCCAGATAGGTAGAGTCAAATTCTATGATGAGGAACTTCAATGAGATCTGTCTAATCACTGAGCTACAATAAGTGCAAATGCGTGTAAAAGGCACTAAGTTGTTCCTTGAGAAAGTTAGTGAGCAGGAGCTTTCACCAATGTAGAACGAACATGCTACCAGGAAAAGTTTAGAGTATGTACATCTATGAATATTACTGGCTTACATTTTCTATGGTAAATTATACCAGGAAACTTCAATTGAATGCTTGTGTTTTACTAAATTACTGTAACAGACCTTGTAATACGGCAAATGCTATAAACCTTCCAAGTCAAAGCTTCCACTGACCTCATAATATTTGTGAGGATCTCTCATCTCATGTCAGCATCTTTCCTGGTCTTTTTCAGCAAAGACTGAGCAAACTATTTCCCATTCTTCTGCGCTTTTTTTTCTTTTTTTTTTTTTAAATAAACGCTGACATTTCTGGATTACAGTTTGGAACTTCTCTGTGCTTCTCTCTAACCACATGGGATTTATTAATCTTCCCCAGCTTTTTGAAGTAAAATCTAAGCCCTTTTTTGGGAAAACCTTTAATAATTTTGTTAGGTTTCTTAGTGCACTGAAGCATGCACAGCTGAAAAATCTCTAAGCTTTATGAGTGGCTGCAAAAATCAATCTGCTACTCTTTTAATTAATTTATTGGTAAATGATGAGGGTTAAGCATTTCTGTAAGTAGAAGAAATCATACACATTTCCTGGAGATACTCAGTTTAGTAACCAGAATATAGTTTGTTCTGCAGGTCCAGAAATCCAGTGTCACAGTTCTTTAAGTGGAAATGATCTTTTGGAAATCTTGCAGGTTGTGACAAAAATGGCCTTTAAGAGGCTAACCAAGGTGTTAACTAACCTTCATCCCATTCAGCATGCTTACTAGGCAAAACTTAGAGAAAACTGTAAGACTACAGAATAGTCTTAGAAGTTTCTTACACACAGAGCTACAGAGGTATCTGTGCAGTAAATTTCTCAGATATTATTGGTCCTCATGTACCTGAATACTGCATCACTATGATTTCAGTCTCTAGCTCTGTCTCAGATGTGCTCAGTAACAATAATCAGTAAAAAATGTTGAGCAAGATACAGATGATGTGGTACCATGCTGGAAAAATTATTCAGAATAAAGATAGAAGTGCAATTGTCTGATAGCTACAATTCTTTTCCCCGTTTAAAAAAAAATAATGAACAACTCATCTGTTATTTGAAGAAAATGTGTTCACACATTCTGTAATTCATTGTTTAGTTCTCAGACTGTGGGATGTTTGGAGTTTGTTTAATTTGAGTCACAGGGCAGTGTTTCTTTTCATCTGCTGATTTTCCAACAGTTAGAAAAACAATGAAGAATAGTAGCAAATTACAAATAAGGAACACTTTCTTTGGCATAAAAAAGCTTTGTTCACCTATGGATTCATATGAAGAACTGCTGTTTTCTAAATGCTTGCATGTACACAATTTTTATATGAAAATTTGCAAATGATAAATAAAAGTGACCTCTCTATACTTTCTAAATTTGAAATGAAGTTTCTTAAGCAATGGGTTTAAGACAAGCTCACTAGCGGTGTCTGATCCTAAGTGAAACTGTGGACCTAAAAATAAAAAAAAATTATTGAGACTCCTCCAGGTCAAAGTGCACATTATTCCTTCGTGACAACTGACATGAAATTAAGTCTACCACCAAATTATTGGAACTGTCATAATTCTGGTCCTCAATGCTACAAACAGAGCCTGAAGACCCTGAGAACCAGTTTTTTTCTTACAGCCATCACATGACTGTCTTTACAGCAGAGTAAGATCATGCTATCTGTTTATTATCCTAATTTAACCATCAGAATTAAAAAAAATTGTGCATAAATTTTGGGGGATCATTTCCACCCCTTGCAGGCCATGTATTCTATTCCCAGCACGCTGGAAAAACTGTCTGATAGTTAAAGACAGGATTTTCTGAGGTGTCTCAAGCAGCTAGGCATGTAGCTACTACTGACCTTTCATAAGTGGGAAGAATGAAAACCTAATTGACCTGGAAATCTCAAACAAGACATTGTATTCCAATGAACTCATGTCCTTCTCAAGAATTTTGTGAGTTCATGAAGAAAATAGACTGCAGGGTTCAGAGCAAGTCCTAAATGCTCAGTCCTTGTTGGACCTTCGGGTATCCAACTGAGGAATAAGCCAGGCTAATCAGAGCAGTGACAAATGTTCCTTAGGTGCCTCCCAAAATGAGAACCAGAAGGCCAATCACCTCAAGGGTGTG
The DNA here is from genome assembly GCA_013399095.1 of Psophia crepitans. Classification (NCBI taxonomy): domain Eukaryota; kingdom Metazoa; phylum Chordata; class Aves; order Gruiformes; family Psophiidae; genus Psophia; species Psophia crepitans. The sequence goes on from VWZZ01001889.1 coordinate 432,287, forward strand.
TATAGCTATCGTGGATCCTCTTACACCCCCCCAGGAAAACTTGCATGCTCTATTACCCCTCTTAAATGTCTGTACAGTAACGCAGACAGCATAGGGAATAAACAGGAAAAATAGAGATCTGTGTGTGGTCACAGGACCATGATCTCACTGCAGTTACAGAGACATGGTGTGATACCTCACATGACTGGAATGCTGTCATGGATGTCTACATACTTTCTAGGAAAGACACGCCAGTAAGGTGAGGTGGTGGATTTGTTCTTTATGTGAGAGAGGAGCTGAAATGTACTGAGCTCTGCCTAGGGTTGGACAAAGAATGAGTTGAGACTTTACGGGTAAGAATTAAGGGGCAGGCTAATATGAGTGACACTGTTGTGTTTACTAGAAGCTTCCTGATCAGGAAGAGGAAGTCGAGACCTCCTGCAGACAGCTGGACATAGCCTTATGATCACAGGCCCTGGTCCTCATGGGCGGTTTCAACCACCCTGATATTTGCTAGAAAGGCAACACAGCTAGGCGTACACAGTCTGGAACCTGGAACAGGTTGCCCGGAGAGATTATGGAGTCTCCTTCTCTGGAGATATTAAAAATCCACCTGGATGCAATCCTGTGCAGCCTGCTCTAGGTGATCCTGCTTTAGCAGGGAGGCTGGACTCAATGATCTTCAGGGGTCCCTTCCAAACCCTACCAATCTGTGATTCTGTGTGGTAAAATTGCAAGGTACTAAATTCTTGGGTACAGTTCAGTAAAGACCTAGCTGGCTCTGGGCCCAGAGAAACAAGCATGTTTCACACCAGACCAGCAGAACTGTGAAAAGCTCAATGTATGATTTTGTTAGCATCACTTTTCCTTGAACCAGCACTACTCAGATTTTAACAGTGTTGACAGATGCACACTGTTAGAAGCACAGGCTAAGCAAAAGATCTTGTTCAGGTTTCGCAAGAGCATCAATCTGTGCACTTTGCATTCCAGACTCATTAAGAATATTTGTAAATTATTTGCCTAAGCTATATTTTGTAGATGAACATGTAAGCATGCCTCCAGATTTGCATCCTGTTTGACACATATCACAAATGTGACAGTCACACATTTGAAAAATGGAGGCAAAAGGATGCATATAAATACTACAGTTACATAAATAATTAGGATATGCTACAGGACTCCTATCATTTCAGTCCTTTTTATAAATTAAAAAGTAAATGAAACTAGAAAATGTATAAGCAATTAACAGCAAAAGTAAATTGTCCTAGATGAACCTTAGCCTCTTTCTTTAATAAATCATGATTCTAAGTAATTATTCAGTATAGGAGCATGAGCTATATCCCACTCAAGACCTGTTGCTACAGGCATCCATTTAGTAACAAATATGCTGCTAAAGGGAGGTTCATGGAAGGCAGAAATAGCATGATACTTACAGGAGTTATATATATGTGTATATACAAGAATTTTATTTCATCCTGTAGGATCAGTAACAGCAGTAGCATCCAGAATATAAGAATGTGATGCAATTTACATTTATAAAGACTTTTTGTTGACAATGGGAATATGTATAAACTGAGAAATAGAATTAAAAAGAAGTAACTAGGAAACTTAATAGGATTTTTAACAAGAATATCTGCCTAGTTTATAGAGACAAACTGAAATGTATTGCCACAGAGTGTTATGGAGACAAAAGCATAAGTAATTTTTAAAAAGTAATAGAAAGTACCATGGAGGACAAAGTTCACTGAAGCCTATCAAAGATGAAAATGTAAATTAAACTAATAGACTACAAAATGAGTAGTGTCCAGAAGTTATAGAGGAAAGGGAGGCAGGGGAAGGAGAGAAAGAATCAGAGGAAGAAGGCTACCGGCCACTGTAAAGGACAATGTATTTGACTACAAGAATATTTAGCTATAGTTTGTGTGTTCTTACATGCATGCATAAATAAGATCATAGAATCATAGAATTTCCTGAGTTGGAAGGGATCCATAAGGATCATCAAATCCAACTCCTGGCTCCACCCAGCACCAGCCCAATCAGAGCAGATGACTGAGTGCATTGTCCAGATGCTTCTCGAACTCAGCCAAGCTCGGTGCTGTGATCACTTCCCTGGGGAGCCTGTTCCAGTGCTCATATAAGCACATATATAAATTACCAGGTAACCACATATATAAATTACAATAAGGATTTGTGCATGCAGGTGTGACATTTACATATTTACCTACTCAAAGGGAAAAAAGTAAAAAACCCCAAGCCAGCACACATTCATCCAATGATTAAAAATATTTTCAAATAAAACTTGAATATTTTCCTAAGTCCTCCTAACTCTTCTGATTTCTACATTTAATTTGTCAGAAGGACATTTGCAGGCATTGAACTTTGGTTAGAGACCAACATAATGAATTGCAAACTTAGAATTTAATTTTATTATTACTTGGATGAGTGACTTTCCATAAAAAAACTGAGCACTGTAGGAAAGCTATCTATTATTCAGTGGATGGCAGTGAAGTTGCATAAAGTGTAAGTAAGGCCAGAATTTAGGCCATAAATTTTACCATAGATTGAAAAATACAACACATCTGCACTCAACCCTCTCCACCTCTTCCCTGGAAATTCTGCTGAACAGTGACTGAAAACAAATTAATTTTTTCAGTCATATACTTCCCTCTTCCCTCTCCTCCCTCTAAGTATACCTCAAGAGAAATACAGTTTCTTCTCCCAACTGCTCAGGTCTAATGATAGGTGCCCTGGGTTTGGCTAGAATAGAGTTGATTTCACTGGAAGCTGGAATGGGACACAGCCAGGACAGGTGACCCAAACTGGCCAGGGGAGGTATTCCGTACCATGTGACATCATGCTCAGCATGGGGGGGAGATCGGGCCTGGTCGGGAAGGGGCAGTACTGCTCAAGGCGGCACGGCTCTGCGACGGTCCGGTTTCAGAATGGGTCTGAGGGTGTGGTCCGAGTTGTACGGTATTGTGTGTCACCAGTACTGTTGTTGTTTTTCACTCCCTTTGCTGTCCCAGTAAAACTGTCATCTGTCATTATCACAGCTCAGAGGAGTCTGATTTTTTCCCTCCGTTTCTCTTCCCCGCTGAGGGGGGAAAACTGATCAAGCGGCTGCGTGGTGCTCAGCTGCCGGCTCGGGTAAAACCAAGACATAGGTATGAAATGTATTGGAAGCCCAATAGCAGAATATTCAAGTGATTATCTTGAATTTACTTGAATGAACATTGGTATGACAGCAGAGCAGTCAAGGCTGCTGTTTGCTACAGCTTTACTCTTGAGCCATCCTCATAAAAGTGAAGATGTAAATGATGACAAAGTGATAAAAGATTAGTATTTCCACATCAGTCTCCCAGTGTTCTCCAATGTATATCCTCATGCCTAATCTGCCATATTCAGAGTCATCAATCCTGTAATGAATGTCATCAAAACAGGGTTTGCAACACACACTTACAAATCTGTTGACATATCAAGCACTTCACTTGCCACAGAAAAATACTTTTGCCCTTTTTATGGATGGTAAAGACACTGGTAAAATGATGAGGAAAACACCACTATATGGACTCAAGAAACCTGCAAAGGATTTACAGGGACAATTAATGTTTTTCACTCACCCCAACCCCAGCAGCTGGCAAACACTGTCTGAAATCTGTTCATTCCAATCATCTGCACATGCCAAGTGCCACATCTTCCCAATCCTGGCCTGTACCAGTCCTTCAGCGCTTAGAGAACCGTTAAGCAATCTCACTGTAGACCAAAATGGACAGAAGCATTTTAGATGGCTGGTAAACCACCCTCCCTCCCCACCCCCGCCCCAAGCAAAGAGAAATGTAACACAAACAGATTTATTGTTGCCAGCAAAGAACAAAAGAAAAAGTTAAAGTATGTTACAGCAGTTATAAACACAGCATCTCCTGGATGTTGTGTTCCCACAGGACAGAAATATTATTGTTATCTCCTCCTCTATTTCTGCCACAGGAGAATTTCAGACTCCGTATTTTACAAATGTCTGAGGAACAGACAAACAGCATATTTTCCATCAACTTTAACCAATGCCTTTTCTTAGCATTATCTAGTTTCCAGATACTGTGTGAAGCTTTAGCTACACAATGCTCAGTAACACTGATTGGAAATAAGGTTAAAACCAGAGCTGACAGAAAAATTGGATTTTCGACTTCCAATTGCTATGAGAATTTTAACTGTTTTCACTGCAGCTTTAGTTAAACCACACACACATAAAAATAATAAAAGCTCTCTGAAAACCAATCTTTCTATCACAAGTTTTCCCTAAACAAAAAATACAGAACACTCATTAAGCATTTGGTGAAAAATCGTATGCTGTTGGCACAGTAACTAAGGAAGTTGGTCCATAAGGTTTAAGAAGATCAACAGAATGCCATACGTGTCTCAGGAGCTACAGCTGCATTTCAGGGAGTTATTGCCAGCTAGTAGGGAAAAATGTACACTGCATTTGAAATTTACTGGTTGCCAAATTGTTTTTTTATTTTAGTTTTCCAGAAAACCAAGATATTTTTCCACCAAAATATTTCCACAAAAAATGTAAAATGTACCCACTATAGTAAAAAAAAAGAAAAAACCCAGATTTTTAGGAATGCCTCTTTGACACCCACTGTGCATGAATGAAAGAAGTGATTGGTGGTAAACCTCAGTCATGAGAAATTTTTGAGCAGTCTTGAAAAAAATCTCAGAACTGCTTGCACTGGGAGATTTCTCTAAATTACTTTTGACACCTCTCTCTCCTACTGGAACTACGATTCCTTTTCCTTTACCCTCATCAGATGCATGTTCTTCTCCAAACACATTGTTGGTAAAGAATAAGAGAGTCACTGAGCACTCAACAACTGCTTAATTAAAAAGTCATATTTTTTAGAATTCTGCAAAGGAAGGGATAGCCTATGCCTTTTCTTTGCAGTCCCTGGGAAGTTTCAGACGTTGGAGTATTTGAAAATGACAGTTTGTCTAGTTCAAATTGTCACTTCTGATAAGAAATTGAAATTGGTTTCAGAAAAATGAGCAAGACTTTTGGACACTGAAAAGACTCAATGTGAGGATGTCTAATTGAATTTTCATTTTATTTTAAGGCTTAGATTGATTCAGCCAATGTTTGGATTAAATGGGTTTTTGGAAACAATTCTCCCAGTCCTTTATTGTGAGGTAATTTGTTAAGAAGTAATAGACAATCTATGGCAAAATAAATCTCTGGAAAAATGTATATCATGTTAATGTAGGTGATGGTTGCCTTGTTCAGATCTTCTTTAGCAATGGCTAGAGAAAACCCATTCAAGTACTCTTTTCTTAAGAAGAAGCTGAAATGAATTTTATTCTATGCATTTTAAAGGAAGAATGTTTGCAACAAAACAGCTAATTGCACTAATGCAAAGAGTGAATCCGTGCCTTCGGACATATATACATATATGTATATATGCCATATATGAGAAAATATATATATATATAAAATATGCATGTCAAAGACATTGAAATCAATGAGAACTGTCAGCACACATCCAAGGACATAGCTGATCCCTAGCAGTCCTCTTTAAAACAAGGGGAGATGATGTTGTACAGAGCTTAAAAGCCTGCTTTTAACTCTTCTATTAGCTCTCCAAAGTAGATTGAGCAGCACTTTGTCAGAAACAGCAATTTAATTTCTGTGGTAGGTACAACACAATTTTAACATCAGTTTTGCATTTAGATTATTGTTTAGAGAATGCCATTTCCATGTTATGTGAAATGAAGCCATATACTGTACACCTACATTTTGGAAAGAACCATTTTACCAGAGGACTAGGCAATAGCAGCTGCTGGTCTCCTTGTTGTAGGAACATGCACATCCACTATGAGCAATGGATGTTGCTTTTGCAGCTGTGCCATCCCTTCACCCTATGGCAATGCCTCCGCAAGGTGGAGTCCAGAAAGGCTGGAGGGTGCCACATGCTGCAGTTTGGTTTCACACCTGCATGATTATCTGGGAGTTTCCATCAAGACGGCTATTATTCTTTACCCTACGCTGCAGAACTCATACTGCTGTGAAACTCAAATTAATTACAACAAAAAAGTGATAGAATTTTGGAATATGAAATGGATACAGAACCATATAATGACATTGTATTTAATTTTGATGCCAGTATAAGCAGCCACATTTTTAAGCACAGAGGAACTTTTTGCCTTTTCCAGAGATCCTCACCAGTTTACATACACTATCTCAGAAAAGGGACTTGGGTTTTTTGGCCCTGGCAAATTAAATGAGATACTGCTGTGTAAATTGGCATGTTCTGCATGCAGCTGCAGTAGTTTACACTAGCTGAGGTTTTGTGGGTCTTTTCCTAGGTAATTTCTACCAAGTATGTATAAAATCTTTCTCTTTGTATTGAGGAAACCTTACCACACTTTGCTTCATCAGAGCCATCTTCACACTGAGGTAGGTTGTCACAAAGGTTGTGCAATGGTATACATTCCCCACTACCGCACTGATGCTCATCAACTGCACAAGCTCCTGAAGGAAAACAGGAAAAGTAATCTGTAGTTACAAGGAAGGTTGATGTTCACTGGAGATCATACAGTTCAACTGAAAGAAAAAATGAGTGGTTAGTATGGAAGGCTTTTGATTTCCTTTTCTTTCCTTTCCTATGCATCTCATTTTAAAAATAAAGATTATTTTCAGATAAATTGAAGCTAATTAGACATAATATTCTATAAACATCTGGGAGAAGTCTCACAATCACTAACCCTTGTTCTCATGGGGGATTTCAACTTGCCATGTGTCTGCTGGAAATACAAAACAACAGAGAGGAAACAGTCTAGGAGGTTCCCGGAGTGTGTGGAAGATAACTTTCTGACACAGTTGGGCAGTGAGCCAACTAGGGAAGGGGGCCCACTGGACCTATTGTTCGTGAACAGAGAAGGATTTGTGTGATGTGACGGTTGGAGGCCATTTGTGGCACAGCAATGACAAAATGATAGTTTTTGATTCCTGGAGAACTAAGGAGAGGGGCCAACAGAACTGCTTCCTTGGACTTCCAGAGGGCAGACTTTGGCCTGTTTAGGAGCCTGGCTGAGAGAGTCCCTTGGGAGTCAGTCCTGAAGGGCAAAGTCATCCGGGAAGGCTGCACACTCTTCAAGAAGGAAATCTTAAAGGCACAGAAGAAGGCTGTCCCCATGTGCTGAAAGATAAGCCATAGGGCAAAGAAGACTGGCCTGGCAGAACAGAGAACTTTGGCTGGAACTTAGGAAAGCAAAAAAAAAGTTCATGACCTTTGGAAGAAGGGCAGGCAACTCAGGAGGACTACAAAGATATCATGAAGTTATGCAGGAAAGGGCCAAAGCCCTGCTAGAACTTAATCTGGCTGCTGCCATTAAAGACAATAAAAAATGTTTCTGTAAATACATTAGCAACGAAAGGAGGGCTAAGGCGAATCTCCATTCTTTATTGGATGCAGGGGGAAACATAGTGACAGAGGCTGAGGAAGAGTTTGAGGTACTTAATGCCTTTTTTGCCTCAGACTTCAGCAGTCAGACCAGTTGCTCTCCGGGTACCCCACCCCCCGAGCTGGAAGACAAGGACGGGGAGCAGAATGAAGGCCCCATAACCGAAGGGGAAATGGTTAGCAACTTGTTACACCACTTAGACACACACAAGTCTACGGGGCCAGATGGGATTCACACAAGGGTACTGAGGGAGCTGGCAGAAGTGCTCACCAAGCCACTTTCCATCATTTATCGGCAGTCCTGAGTAACTGGGGAGGTTCCCATTGACTGGAGGTTAGAAAATGTGTTACCCATCTACAAGAAGGGCCAGAAGGAGGATCCAGTGAACTAGAGGCCTGTCAGTCTGACATTGGTGCCAAGGAAGGTTATGGAGCAGATCATCTTGAGTGCCATCACATGGCATGAACAGGACAAGCAGGTAATCAGGCCCAGTCAGCATGGGTCTATGAAAGGCAGGTCCTGCTTGACTAACCTCATCCCCTTCTATGACAAGGTTATCTGCACAGTGGCTGAGGGAAAGGCTGTGGTTGTCATTTACGTGGACTTTAATAAAGCCTCTGACACTATTTGCCACAGCATTCTCCTGGAAAAACTGTCTGCTCATGGTTTGGATGGGCATACAATTTGCAGGGTCAAGAACTGGCTGAATGGACCAGCCCAAAGAATTGTGGTGAATGGAGTTACATCCAGTTGGTGACCGGTCACAAGTGGTGTTCCCCAGGGCTCAGTATTGGGGCGGTTCTCTTTAATATGTTTATCAATGATCTAGATGAGGGATCAATGCACCCTCAGTAAGTTTGCAGATGACACCAAGTTGAGCAGAAGTGTTGATCTGTGTGAGGGTAGGAAGGCTCTACAGAGGGATCTGGACAGGCTGGATTGATGGGCTGAGGCCAACTGTATGAGGTTCAACAAGGCTCAGTGCTGGGTCCTGCACTTGGGTCACAACAACCTCATGTAATCCTACAGACTTGGGAAAGAGTGGCTGGAAAGCTGCCTGGTGGAAAAGGACCTGGGGTGCTGATCCATAGCTGGCTCAATATGAGCCAGCAGTGAGCCCAAGTGGCCAAGAAGGCCAACAGCATCCTGGCTTGTATCAGAAATGGTGTGGCCAGGAGGACTAGGGAAGCGATCGTCCTCCTGTACTTGGCACTGGTGAGGCCACACCTGAGTACTGTGTCCAGTTTTGGGCCCCTCACCACAAGACAGATACTGAGGTGCTAGACCATGTCCAAAGAAGAGCAATGAAGCTGGTGAAGGATCTAGAGCACAAGTCTTGTGAGGAGCACCTGAGGAAACTGGGGTTGTTTAGGATGGCAAAAATGAGGCTGAGGGGAGACCTTATCGCTCTTTACAACTACCTGAAAGGAGGTCGCAGTGAGGTGGGTGTTGGTCTCTTCTCCCAAATAACAAGCGATAGGATGAGAGGAAATGTCTTCAAGATGCTCCAGGGGAGGTTTACATTGGTTATTAGGGAAAATGTCTTCAATGAAAGGGTTATCAAGCACTGGAACAGACTGCCCAGCAAAGTGGTTGAGTCACCATCCCTGGGGGTATTTAAAAGATGTGTAGATGTGGTGCTTAGGGACATGGTTTAGTGGTGGACCTAGTAGTCCCAGTTTAACAGTTGGACTTGATGATCTTAAAGGTTTCTTCCAACCTAAATGATGCTATGATTCTAAGAATAAAATCTATGGTATTATACCTTGTAGTTTCTGTGATAGTTAACGTTGCTCAGTTACTAGTGTTCTGTTACATGTAATAAAGAGAGGGATGAGAAAAGTCAAATCCTGATCAAATCCTGTCAAAAGTGACTAAGGATTTCAAGTTCCAGACGTTCAGAACTCTCACAAAAGTTTAGAGACCTTAAAATATGTCAAGTCAAACAAACAAGTAAAGAAGCATTGAAGGCCAAGAATCTCCTTTTGAAACCTACTGGGAGGAAAGGTGGAATAGACAAAAGTAACAGAAATGAATGAGGAAAACATTCATAAAAGTATTATTAAGCTACTTCAGTACCAGTTATGTACAAAAAGCAGATCAGATAGAGAGTAAACATAAAGCTGTAATTCTTTCTCTGGCCAAAGCATATTACAATGGCACCATTCTGTATTTTAACAGGAAATATCCAGTCATAAATTTAAACTATAGTGATTTTTTTCTAATTATTATTTTATTTCTTTAATTTACCTTCCTGGACTTACTGATTGAAACATTTAATTATTTAGAAGTCTTATTTAAGGCAAGATAATTGATTTACTTCTGAATTTTTGATATTCATAGTAATTTTTTCATTCATGAGTCAGTATGGCCTGTTATACACTATGGAAGCAAGAGAATGTGGTTTATAAAAGATTTGAACCAGATTTTCACACATTCAGTAGCCATAACTAATACCAGATTTTCCACAGAACTTAGTTCTCACTTAGACTGTTTTTTTATTATATTGCATGCTGCCAAAAAGTATTTCTTTTTTTCAAATCATGCTTCCTTTTCAAAAAGTCAGTTTTTCATGTAAATAAAAAATACAAAGAAAAATCTGCTTTTCTTGTAAAATTAATTTATTTACTGACAATCCTTTTATCCTTGGGCCTGCATGCTAATGATATTAGTCTCTGTCCTTTGGCTGCAAAGATCATGAATAAGCATAATTCTTTTGCAAATGGAACCTTTTTAATATATTTAACCAGAACTGGCAATGGCCACTTGGAGAACTCTGTCTTGCTAAGCTTAATTTTTATTTTACAGCAATATATGGACAAAGCTGGCTCAGCAAAGATGCTGAGCTAGCTGAAAAAAGACGTAGTGTTGTTGGACTGAAGAAATGTGATTCAGAAGGCAGAACAAGAAGCAGCAAAATGGTCATATGTCCATATAAACCTACCTCTTAGTCTTGCACAAGGGGACTAAATGGAATTGATTTTACAAAGATAAATCAATGGTTAATATATTTTTAAAGATTAATGGCATCAATATTATTATTATTACAGCTAACTTATAGAAAAGCTGTAGCTTGCTAAATGTGCTGGGAGACACTTGCTTTTTGTGATATTTAAAATAAGAAAAAAAGTATAGATTCTTGTTAACTTTCTGTTCATGCAGTACTTTCATTTCTGAATACATACTGCTGCTTCTTTCTCTTTTTTTCTGCTGTCAGACTTCCACAGAACTAATACAAAGCCTCTAATTAATTCTGTCAAGATATTTGGCCTGGAGTTAGTGTAAGTGTTTGCCTGGTAAGCATATTGCTGTTCCACATGCTTTAGCATTTGGCTCCATTTCACATGGTTTTGGAGAGCTGAATTATTTATATAGGTGACAAGTCTAATTGCAGTGCCCAATAAAACTGGGAGTCTTTCAGAAGGGGACTGGCTGGGACCAGAAACACTGCTGTCCAAATATTTAAAAGACCAACTCTTTCCAGATCCTTCACACACTAAAGACCAAATTTTTAAAGATGCAAGTAGCACCATATTACAAACAATAATTAGAGTTACCATATACATTTTTCTCTTCTAGTGGATGTGATTGATAATAAATATTTTATAAATGCGTGTTAACACACATTAATAACATCCTCAAATGAGTCACAAAGCAATATTGTTTTTCTGAGGCTTGTATAGGGAATATTTTGTCTTTTCCCTGTTAACTTTTGAATAGTTTTTGGTCAAAATATTGAGTCACTTTTTCACATAATATTACGCAGAGTTGCAGAAGATACAGACATTGGTCCAATGCAACAAAATGTCACTTTTCATGCCAGAAAACATAAAGTACACATGGGTAACCGCTAGGTTTTCTCCTTAACTTTTTCATATGTCTGTTGATCAAGTCACCTTCCACTCTACACTTTTTCTCAAATATATTTGACCAGTGGTATAACCTCTTAAATACAAGGGTTCATATGCTTACCTAGATGGTAGCCAGTAGTAAAGTTTGCAAGAAATCCCTTCTTTGTTGCAGACTTGTCTGTAAGGAGGATTACTGTCATCTGGTTTGTTGTAGAGAAGACATCTGGCAATGGGTCTTGTCCTGTATAGACAGCTATTTTCCAAGAGAACATGAATACATTTAAACTATTTTGCTCTGATGTATTTCAAAATGTTTTGGGTTCAAAAGCAAGTACTGCTACCACACGAATACAGTTGTTCCCCCAAACTTAACTGCAATCAGACTGCAATGATCAAAGCTCAAGCCCAAATTTGACACATCAGTACAGAAAAATAAGGTATGACTAAGAGATTATGCTTCTGTTTGTGCACATACATGAGCAGTATTATGTACTGAGAAGTTAATTACATTTGGATTGCACAGAAAGGTGAGTGTGTGCAGATATTTGGGAAATGTGATGTCACATACAGTATGTTTTTTCAAGTATTTCTCCTAATTTTTGAGACCCAAAAATGTGAATAAATATAGAATGAAATCAGAGAGAAGTAATTTCCTTTATGTTATATCCATCAGTTTCCTTCAGCTGTCTGATCACATTCATTTTAGTACCCAATGCTGTTACTTGCCTAAAAGTAAGGAGTCTGGTCCTCTGCCATCTCTGACTTCAACTACATCATAAATATTTTCCAGATCAAAAGCCTGAAAATGAAGTTGAATGTTTTTTCCCTTTTCAGCATTTAAGTACCACACACCTACAAAATAAAAACACATACACAAAAATCACCTTTTCAGTTGATGCATTTACTGTGTCATTTTCATGTTGAAAGATTTTTGAGAAAAAAAATCTCTAATCTCTGCTAAACTATTAAGAATCACCCAAGAGACATAGAAGTCTAAATTTTGTCTTCAAAAGCAACTTATGCTGTCAAGAGCCAAAATTCAGCTGATTCTCTTTCTCTAAAACACTTTTGAAAGCTGAATTTGGGCTTCAAAGACATACACACATGCAATTTTTTACCATTCATGACAACTATGATTTTACCTAAAGTAGCCAAGCTAATTCTTTTGTAACAGTGACAGATAAGTCTTGTCACTTAAGTCTTTTTTGATAGTAAGATAATTCCTACAATTCCTACGAGAAGCCTGTCTTTCGAGTTAGATGTCTTTTTAGAGAAGTATTTGCTTCTGTTTAGCCTATGCTTTATCATATTTACTCTATGTAAGTGTGGATACTATGGAAATCTTGCAAAAAAAAAAAAGTAGAAAAAATCAAACTGGCTTTTAATCTGTTCATGGAATGAAAAGTATTTTCTCACTAGCAGTATTCTCATTTATGAACTTGTGAAATTAATACCTGGAAATGAAAGTCATATCTCAAGTGGGACAGAAACACAAAATTACAACTCTTGTGATTAGCATCCCAACACAATTCTCCAGTTAAAGGTGAAGTAATAAATAATTAAAATTTCATCAAGAAGCAATGAAAAAGTTCTCTCCATTGCTTCATCTATCAACAGCACATAGTGGACCACCTTGAAACATTTTCCCTTTTGCCAGCCGTAGCTTAATCTAAATCAAGTAACATCAGTAGAATAATGATGTCTTTTCACTTGTGTGTTAAGAAACACTCAATAAAGAGAGGATCCCTTGCGAAATGCATACACACATTCTTTGCCCTAGAAAAGGTTAACTATTTAACAGAAGAGTTGATATTAACCTGGCAAATACATTGAGGTGTAATGGTAAAAAGGGGACTTTCAGCACCCTGTTTGTTGCATTGACATAAAGATATTTGATATAATAGGCATGAAGGAATTGACCAGTCTGAACCCATTCCAAGGGATTGTGCTTGCCTTTATCACTTTTTAATCAACTGGCACATGATTCCTTAGCTTCTCGCGAAGTACCATATAAACATCAGTTGAAAGATCTCACTGAGTATAGCTTAGATACTTTTTGCTTGACAGCATGTGAAAACAGATTTATTATCTCTACTTCTATATGGCTAAACTTTTCCTGAAGACTTGGAGAAGAATGACTTACAAAAAGCTTGATTAGGGTAATTGTTTGGAAAGTTTTCAGAGCTGAATGTACTGTTTGGCTCCCATAGTTCAACTGGCCCTCCACAGTCAGCTGAAAAAGAAAACATTTCAGAAACATAATCAACCTATTGTCTTACTTTTATAATCCATTGCAACAAAGATAATTTGGAAAAAGTAATTTTACGAAGAGGATATTCAAGTTAACTTCACCACTGTAAGGGTTCAGTTATAGTGCCATTGGTATAAAGCTTAAACAGTGAGTTGTGAGAAACCAACACTCTTGAAAGGACACAGAGCATTGAGGAAACAAGGTGTGTAAGAAATTCCCTGTCCTTATTAGTTACAGCATGTAAGTCAGACCTGCTGACACATACAATTAATGCCATAGTGTTATCTACAGCTATAGTTCATATCTTCTGTTTGTAAAGTGCTAGTACGACTGTAGTCACGATGATGCTGTGGGAAGATGTAACCTATTCATGCACTTCTGTAGTATGCCTTGCTTCTTATCCGATTGATCTTCTTCAGCATTGAAAGAGATAGTCAAGTATAAAGCCTCTTTAGTCATGTAGCAAATAAATGTTATAGCAAAAAATCCCTTATACTTACTGTTCTTTTGATTTGATCAGGACCCTAAAAACTTTTACAATTAAACCTTGTAAATGATCAAAGTAGTAATTTTCTTTATCCTTGAAACAACTGCTCCAATAAGGAAGGACTTTATCATAAACTTGTATATGCAATTATATATAAAAATTAATAAAACTTATTTAAAAGCAAATATTAGATATGTGTATATACACATACACTCACACATAGACATAGCTAACTGTGTTTCATATGTTCAATACCAGCTTTCAATATATAGTTTAGATGGTGGTTTACATCCAAAATATTTCAGCTTCGTATTCCAAAACTTTATATGGAGAAATATCTTCATTTCAGCTGTACCATCAGAATGAGCTTTGATATTTTCCCACTTCCGTTGTTCACAATTGCTTTACTAAAAAATAAACAGTGCGCCTCTACCTGCTTCAGGAAATAGAAGTTAAGGCAGAAGAAATAAACCTTTTTATTTTGTATTGGTTTATTCTTCGAATTAAAATTGATTTTTGTAACTTTCAGACTTTGACTAAACTGTATCATACACACACACACCCCCCCCGTCCCACTTCAAATTTTGAATTTCATTATGTCTGTCAGTATTTCATACTCTGAGCCACTTGGTTGGGGAATGCATAATCTACGAGTCCTACTGAGTTTGCCCATTGAATCTCACTGGGAAGAAGCTCCACTAAATAGAAGAAAGATTTGAACTTTCTCATGACAACCATAGAACTTTCTGTTTCACCTAAGCACTCCTGGCAAGAAATGCCGCAACCCTCTGAAAGGGAAAGGAACTGTTAACAATCACACAGACTAACAAGTATATTATGTTTCAGCTGTACAGCTCACAGTGAGGACTACTTTCTTTAAATAGCATTAGCAACAAATAAAGGTTACACTGGCTTTTTTTATGGAACATTACTGCATGTACAAACATATACACAACTATTGCAAAGCTGACCAAAGAAAATATGATTCTTAGCCAGTATCATCTGATGATGCGAGCAGAACAAACACAACTTTCTTAATAGCAGAACAGGGGCAACTTATGATGAAATCTGATCTGGTGTTGACTACGTGTAAGGCGCATTAGTAATGATCTTCTTTCTCTTGCATGGAAAAATGATACAAGTAATTGATTTTACTCATGTGTGGAAAAACTGTTTTAAAAATTTCCAGTGATATTTAAACACAAATCTATGTGGAATTATTTGTATAGCTGTCACTTGTTAGAGAATCAAATAGCAATCAGCACCAATAATCTTGGTCCTTTCATTGAGCTTGATGATTTTCTCAACACTGTAGAAAATGATATATGAGCTATTCATAAAAAAATTGCTCTGTGCTTTGGCCAAAACTTTAATTTATATTGACATATACATCTTAAGTGTGGAATCTACACTGTTATTTTCATGCTGTTGCTTGTGTTAAAAGACAGGTTATAAATATATATGAAGACGAAAGCAATCTTTGTTTTAGATGAAAATGTAAGCTGACAGTCCTGTGCAAAAGACAAAAGCAAACCCAGCTTTTCTATCCCAACACTATTTTTTTTTTACTTTTCTAGTCTAGCAAAAGAAATTGGTTCAGTTCAAATTCTTTCATCTCTTGTTTACAGACATGACATTTGTAGTGAAACCATTCATGTTAGTAAGCTTGCACATCCATCAAAGCAATTTCATACTTCTTTGAAGATGATTGATAATATCCACTTTTTTCAGCAGGTTACAGATAGTGTATACATAGCATGCCTCAACAAAGTTACGCAAACAAGTGAGTTTTTCCCCAGCGACAGCTTAGGCTGTGCTTTTGTATCATATTGAAGGACAGTACGGATCCTCGCTAATCTGTTCCACATGGAGCTATACATGACATGACCTCTTCCTTTTCTTTTGAATATGAAAGCTTCATTACCATATTTTGGGTGGAGATCTATAGTTTGAATGACATTACTTTGATGCTTACACAGCAGCACTCAGCTACCATTTACCACAGGGTCATTCTACCACTAATCATTAGACTGGTGCTAACTTGTGAGACGTGTTTACACACAGCACCTGAAAGATTGCTGGAGGTGGCAGACGTCAGCACCTCTCCACAGTATTACTTCAATGAAACTGCAATCAAATTCCAAAGCTCACTTTGGTAAATTATGACTGAAATTACTAGTGTTATTAAAATTTAATTTTGCTGACGGAGACATCGTGTTGAACTTTATCTCCCTGTGTCTCAGGATGGAGCTCTAAAACTGAGTTTTGCTCTTGTATTTCTTACCTGTCCCAATGCAGTAGATTCAGAGTTGGTATAGATTTGATAGAATGACAATATTAGTACACTGTGCTTCAACATGAATACAATGAAAGCAGTCTTTTTCTATTATTTTAATTTTAGAACATTTTTATTTACTATATACTGCCAAAAAAAGAAACTAGCTGTGCTTTGTAATTGACAGTAAATCTAACTGGAGACCGTTCTGGAACATACTGTGTGGTTTAATGATTTGAAGACACCTGTGAATAGGTCTTTTGCAGAAATCTCTTTTTTCCCCAAAAAGTTCATGCCTCTTTCACAACAAATTACAAAGCCCTATTAGATTTTTTAATGATTTTTTTCCACAAGCTCTACTGATACTTGTACCATTTTTTCTTTGGATGTGCATGGATCTGGTTAATATAATATGCAACATTTCTTTGTCATTTTGTATATATTTTTCAGATTTTAAATGATGGCTATAGGTATTTTTTCATACTTTTCTAAGTGGGATTCTTCTAAGTAGCTCCATGTAACTGGAATGTTTTCCAGAAGCTTAGATCTCTGTGCTTTCCTCTGCAATGTGACGGGTCTGGATCAAGCTGTACAACCTGTCTGGAGGAGTGCATATGTGCTACAGGTAGAGATGTTTCATGTTTCATTAACTTCTATTTGACTTGGAGAAGATGGCAAAAATGTGCAAACAGAACCAACCCTCCTCCAGCTTCCCACTGAACCTGGGGTTCAGAAGAGGTACCAAGACAACAGTGAAATGAAATGAGGTGAGGCCCCATTCAAGGGGGAGGAAAGAAACCCCATCCATTATTACTAGAGCAAGCACTTTTTTGTCACTCCTGCCTTACCACAAGGATTAGAGTTAGTAAAGGCTAAACTGAGGAAATCAGGGTTAGTTTTTGACACATTCCATAATTTACGCAAATAATGAAATCTCTCATTAGATGAGGGAGTGTGAAGAGTCCTTTGTGGGTTTTTTTTGTGTCCATTTATTGAAGTCAGAACTGCTAACTGTCCTTCTGTCCTTTCTGTTTCCCTATGTATTTATTTTTTTTCAAAGCAAATATTGCTTCCTTTTTCCTCTTTAATCTAATCAGATATAGTAGGTATAACAATAGAACCAAATGTATACTGGAAAGAATTCATTCATTGTGAGCCTTGTTTCAGATAATGCCTCCATTTTAGGTATTAGACACTCACATAGATTGTGCTCCATTCTTAAACCATTCTGGCACAATTTTAGACTGATTCCCATAAACATGGGATTTCTCAATGTGTATGTGTTCTCAGAGCTTAGTGAATTTTTACTACTGAGTCCTCTAGTGATATTGTTATGTGACTTTGCTCATTTTCTTATTCTCCTGCTACATTGCTTATAATTTCAAATATAGAGGCTATAATCTTTTCTTTCGTCTTCCTTCCCCTTCAGTGGCTTCCTGGAAGCTTTACTGATTAAAGCTTTTAGAGACAAATTCTTAATTCTTTAATTACACTCCACTCTTTAAGTTTTGGAAGATACTGTACTGATAGCTTAAGCTGTGAATCTCCCAGTTCTGTTGCTACCCATGGAGCTATGGGCAGGGAACCCGATTCCTAGTATGTTATCTTGAAGATAATTTTATAATGCTAAAGGGAGATTTTTATAAAACTGAAGGCTGAAAATTTAGAATCACTGATACACAAATACAGTAATAGGAAATGGCAATAAACTGTAATTTAGTGCTTACTTACTGGGAACTGGAGGGGCAGTGGTAACATCCGGAATCGCAGTTGGCTCTACATAAATACTTTCATTACACTTGCCCTTTGTTAGGGAAATGTCATCCAAGGCAATATCACTGGGACCACGCCTTTTAAAAGCATCAAAAATAACCTGAAGTTCATGAAAAAAATTAGAATTTTATAATTTAATGAAACATTTTTCAGCTTCCTATGCTGAACCATTCTGTCTTCTTTCCTGAGTGCTCATATTTCTGCTTTAATCTGCACTGGTGCTACACTCAGAAGAGGGCATCAGGGATGAGACAGGATTCCTGACAAAACAGCTCTGTGCAAACCAAGCGGATCCTTCTAAGGAACGGAGTAACTTATTCATATAAATTATGAACATGATTTACAACTATTCAATAACTACTTTTTAAATAGAAATACATGTAATTTTTGAAACATAAATTCTATGTCACTCATCCGTCCAAACTTTTCCTGATCTAATAGTATATCTCCATGGAAAAGAGAAATTAATCTCCTTTGTTTGTTATCATTCTTTAATATCCACATATTTAAAGTAATACTGCTATGAAGGAATTCGTGCTGGTGAAATACTGCTACATACAGCACTCTTCCTGAGATCATAAAACCCACATTTGCTGGGAATCTGATGCAGGCAGGTCACACATGCATTTACTTCCTCAGACAGCAGATGCAACTTTCTGGCAGTGCCTTTGCATCAGTCAAAACTACTATAGCAGGACAAGCCATCTCAAATATCTGTAAAGATAATTATTTTTTTTTTATAGACAGTTGCTGAAGGAATTGTCTAGCACAAATCTCCTCTTGTTTACAGGTAAGTCAGGTTGGTTGTTAACCACATGGAGCCAAATGCATTTCTTTCTGGAACACACTTTCAGTCAATTATTCTGTAACTAATTAATGAAAATATTGCTTCAGAATCTAAAGCTATTTAATTTAAATCTTCTCATGGCTAAGTACTTCATACCACATTCACTGTCGAGATTTTAAACTCCACAATCAGTTTTTGATAGGCTTTGAACACCCTTGTTTTGTGAAAAGCTTTCTTTTGTCACAACATCGATTGCCCCATGGCAATGTTAAGTTTTTCTGGTTTCAATAATAATACTTTAAGTTCCAGCGCAGGGAAGGAAGGGGATGACAATTCAAATGGGATTGCCAGTCTCCTGTATACTAACATTAATTTGATGGCATGCATTACTAAATAGCGCTACATATTATCTTTGGAGCTGTGGTTCGTTTGACAGAAAACTGATATCATTTTAGCTAGAATAAATTCTGAAAAGAGCTAGCAGTTCAACAAACCTTAAAGTCAGATGTTTCATTTAATGTTACTTGTCCATAATTCCAGTTGTTTCCATAGTTTCCTTCTCTCTGGAAAATAATCTTTTCCAAACCATGCTCATCACTTATGCTGACTCTTAAACGGTAAACATTAGCACTATACATGAAATACCTAGAGAGGGGAAGAGCAATTTTGGTCATATTAGAACAAAGTGAAATTTCATTTAAAAAAATCAAGTTTTTTTTTTATTTTCTAAATGATTTTATGGAATTAGGATAAATTTGCAGTGAGCATGATAATAAAATTAATTGTATGTTTAGATTACACCTGGAAGATTTACTTGGTACTTTGCTATATTTTCTGCAGAGGCCTAGTTAAGCTTCAAAAGAACTTCAAGGATTCTTAATATAATTTCTGTATCAAAATGAATATTGGATGCAGGCTGAGAAAGACAATACATTCAAGCTCACTGCAAGACCCAAACCTATAAAGGAGTTCAAAGTTTCAGGCCTGGAGTTGAGACTGATAATGGAAATTCAAACAGGAGCAGGCTTGTATTGCTGCTACACTGAAATGGATTAACATTATATATGAAAGCAAGCTATTTTTTGTTTGGGTTTTTTCTTAAACAAAGTATATGTTTAGGAATTATGTAAAAATACCAAAAGCTTAGACAAAATGCATCTGAAGAGACTAAGGGCAAACTCAGAATCCGGACTCTCTCGTCTCCAAATCCAAGTCCTACAGGTGTTGAAAGATAAAATCCTGCAAGATAATGAGCACATTTTAGTCAGTATATAATTACCGATTTATTTTTTAAACGAAAATGTTTACATTGAAAATAATATCAATAATATCAGGTACAGATAATGCTGCATGACTTGGAAGATTCCTGACAAATAAATGTGAATGATTATCCCAAGTTACATTCATCAGTCAACAATATATTAAAATGAGCTTTTAAGCTCTGCAGTTGGGAATTTGGACTTCTTGCTGCTGTATGGAAATATAATGTGAGGTCAGGTTACAGAAACAGTATGATTTTTCACAAGAAATGCAAAAGTAGGCAGAGTTAAAAGTCCCAAAATAAAATTCTTGCTTTATTGAAATCATGACTGTAATCTTAGATTTTATTCTATCACATATATATGCAAATATTATGTCTATAAACTATACAAATAAATATACATATAATTATATAATTTATATATACTATATTCTGGTATTTATACTTCTAGATTAACCAGTTTTTTCATGTGAGAAGTTAAAGTACTGAAAATTAGTCTGAAATTTTAATCCAGCTTTTCATTTCTGGTATTGACTTAGAAAGCATGCTTTAAAATCTACAGGGTATCTAGCTTTAAGAAAGTGTGCATAACATTCTTTTTCAGAAAAAGTCTTCACATAGTCAAAGTGACAGTTCTCTGTTTCATCACTTCTCTGAGCATTCAGAATCAATTGTTTACTATGTACTAAGTCCTTTGCTTTTCAAGAGCAGAAAAAATACACTGTCTCATAAATGTATAAAATAGCTAGATATTAATGATGCAGCTCATATTTTCATTTCAAATGTAGGTTGTGGATATTTGAATATTCAACATAATAGCAACATTACATATGTCAGCTTAGATCTAGCACAGTGAAACACCCAGCACCCAAAATAAATCAGCATTTTCGACAGAGCTAGAAATCATTGTCAAGTGTTTTATTAAACTTATTTTATGTTCTTTCATCTGATTTGTACTCTAGGAGTCTAGTGTGAAGATAAAACAGTTTTCTGAAGATTGTTTAGAAAATGTGCATTTACTCAGAGAGGTGAATAATTTCTGTCCAATAACATCCCAAATAATATTTTTCTTTTCCTGGGAGTAACTTCTGCCAGAATAATTTGAAATATTTTCCCATTATTTGTCACTGAATAAATTCTGCACAGAATACATAATAAGTCTTGCACAGAATACATACAACCATTGCAAAACCCAAATTATGTTAACTAGTTTTAGCTGGACTGACAAATCAGCTGAGAAAGAGATCGTTTGGTTTTCCTGTTGAAGCAGAAAAAAAATTTTGGAGTTTAATTCTAGGCTAAGCGTTGCCGTGGTTCAGCCCCAGCCAGCAGCTGAGCCCCACACAGCCGCTCACTCGCTCCCCCAGTTAGCAAAACAAGGGGAGGAAATGGGGCAACAAAAGGGGCACCCCCTCGAGTTGGGATAACGACCGTTAATGGGCCAGCAAAGGGGGAGGGAAACACCCCCAAAGCAGCAGGAGTTACACCGGGGTGTACACAAAGGCGATGACAAACAGAGCCCTTTACGGACCAGCCACCGACCCGAGGGACCAGCCGCTCAGCCCCCAGTCAGCCCCACCCCTCCCCAGCCGGCCCCTTTTATGGGGGGCATGAGGGCACCTGGTATGGAATAGCCCCGACCAGCTCAGCTCATCTGGCCTGGCTCCTTCTGAAAATTAACCCTATCCTGGCCAAAGCCAGGACAGCATTCATAATACACATTAAAAACCTGATTCTTATCTGTATTGTCTCTTTAATTAAAACCCACACTTGATATGATCACTCTTCCAATTAAGTTGTTTTCCTACAGCAGTTGCTGCAGTGTTTGTGTGTTTTGCACATGTGTTGGAAGTTAGTGTGTTTGGTGTGTGATTCTCACTGGGGACATGGGTGGCCTATGTACCCTGCAGGTCAGCTTATGTTAAACCAAATCTATCCTGTAACAACCATGAGAATATCAACAGTAGATAGCGATGAAATAGGAGTGATTTCCCTGAAATGTAAACATACTTATTATTTTCTGTAAGGTAAACATGCAGTTACTTGACCTATAACATGGTTGCATAATAGAAATTCCTTTCTCAGATAAGAAACTTGTCAATACCTCACACCTTAATCACTTTATCTATTCCTTTATTTCTTCTTTTACTTTTGGTGTATTTCCACAAGATGGCAATCAGTAGCAAAAATTATTTTGCCTGGTAGCCCTGACTCATTTTTATGGCAGAATGAAATTATATCCCAATGATACCGCTGTGAAGAATCCATTGTACAGTGGTATAACATAAGCTAAATCAAGCTTTTCCTTTAATCTGCAAGCAACTTTTATTTGATCTTACCTGACATGTTGCCAAATGTATGATCGAAATCAGGACCACTCATAATGGGAAAAGTAGGGCCCTGAATTCTCTCCCAGTCTGAATCATCCTCTAAATCTTGTATCCAATAACAAAAGCCATCTTCAAAATTGCAATTGACTTTCTCATAATCTGTGAATAAGAACCTCTAGTAAATAAAAATGACAGAGATTTTAAGTACTTTCTCAGAATTACAAAAGAATGAGTGACAATGTAAATTTTTAATAAGTTTGAAAAGAGGAGCCAATAGTGACTTAATTTCCTCTTCTACGAAATGCAACGTAATTACTCAAATGTGTCATTTATACTTGTTAACAAAACGCTATCACTGAAAGTGGCCCTACATACTCTTGCACTCGTTCACCAACCTTCTTCTTTGATCCGTCACCAGTAATGTGATGGGGGAATGAGAGAGGACCCCTTGCATAGCCAACACTAAGGGCTAACCCGGCTCTTTTCCTCTTTTCTTTGCCAAGTGCTGATTGCTCCGGCTGAAAGGGCTCACCACCAGAGCTGAATGCTCAGGAGAAAAGTGCTGTCTTCCATGGATCAGGGATGCCCTTTTCCTTGTACTGCTCCTTTGCTTCTTCTTTGCTCACATATATATGTTGCAACATCCTCATCGCTTTTCTTCCCGTGATATTTTACTCAGTGTCTTTTCCTGGTGCCCTGAAGTGCAGGTCAGCCCCCAGCAAGGGTTTCCATGTGACAAGAGTTTGATGGCACTCTGATATTTCCTGCAGCACATCCCTTCCTAGTCACATCCCTTATTCACATCCTGCTCAAAATTTAGCATCTGAAGAAGCCTTCACTTGTCCAATCTGCATCTGATTTTTTTTTTCTGACTACTAAAAAACCCACGAGTCTTATTGCTGCATTTTGATGGCACTGTAGATTTACTGCATCTGGAATTTTTCCAATGCTTATTTACTGAAGCAGGTATTTTCCTGTATCTTCATTTTACCATTTGGGACTACTACTTTTGGCAATGACTTAGGACATCAAAAACTCTGGAGAGGAGGTACTGTCAGGTGATCACGGAATAATGATTAGCATCAGTGATTCAATAGTGTTCTTTGGTGAACAAACTGGCTGAGAGAAATCTGATAGAGATATGGCAAGAGTTTTACTCTTATTTAAACTCTTATTTAACTTTGTAAGGCATCACCCTCCTGCTAAATACAGACCTGTAAACCTGTGGACAGTGTAACTGAAATCAATTATTTCATCTTTAAAATAGTGTGAAATTTTTCAAAGTGGATCTAGTTTGTGTACCGAGGCCAGAAAATACTGCTTCCCTTTTCATCTCTATTTTGTCAGTGAAAATATAGTTTCATCAAACTTTCAGGATAACAAACACACACACACACAAGAACACTTACTGTTTAGTTCATTTGCATTAAATGCAGTGTATGTTGCGTTAAAGCCATTGCAATTTTCAGAATAATCGGATATAAACTGTGCTGTAGCCTCATGAGAAAAAATGTAAATTGTCCCAGGATTAGTCCCTGACAGAGAAGCTGAGAACAAATAAAGAATAATAAAGTCAGAGAGAAAATGATCCCATGCACATTAAAATCACCAGTGCTGTCACAAAAATACAGTGGATTAGCTTTTTGAGTCTGAAAGAATGCTTTCCCTCTTGTACTGTGCTTCTGCCTACAATAACCTCAAAACCCTGAAGGCCTTTAGCTGTTTGGCTGCCACATAAGTATTCTGCATAGCCCATCTCTCATATCCGTCAATATGTATATCAGGTCGTGGAGAAATATCTCTTATAGTACACATATTTGTCAGTATAATCTTCATATCCATGCTTATTATGCTTTAAATGTTCTCAAAATTTACAGATATGCACTCTGAAATTCTAGAATCACAGTATTGTTTACATATTTTTGTTATATATACTTACTCTTACTGTTTAATATAGCACATACATTTACAGATATTCAGAGAGTAAGGAATGAAGGCATATAGTATGAATGCATATAGCACATATATGCATGAAGGCATATAGCACAGGAACAATTGCAACATTCCAAGAAACGACTGGACAGAGTGCTAGGTAACGTCATCTAGGCTTTCTTTTCCATGAAAAATTTACCAGAGGATCTTTCAAGGTCCCTTCCCACCTGGGCAGTTCTATGATTCTATGCTACAATGTATATAAATTTTGACTTTAAATTCTAAATTAATTTAAATTCCATATGTGTGAGATCAAAGGATCAGTACAAGTCATCATGCAATATAGCAGTTGCTCCTCCATCTAAAGCTGATGTGATGCCAGGCAACAACAATTAGACTAGTGACTGTATTCAGGATAAAGAAAATCCTGAATTCCTCACTGTTCTCTAAAAGTTTTTGCTTCTACTCTTTCTCTTCCAAAGTCCTTGCCCAATTTTGCAGAGACAGAGAGGCTTTGCTTTCCTGAGGAGCTACTTGCCTACCAGGAATACTATATATTTGAAACAGTGCGAAATTAAGGACAGACAATGGGCATCATCTTTCATACCTTTCATTACATGTGTGTTATTTTCCTTCCTTCTCAGTTTCTTACTTAAGTGGAGAGTCTTAATCTGGAAATGTTTTGTAGTCCTTCTTTCCTCTATATTTAGTATTTTCAATATCTGGAAATCTGCCCCTCAAATGGCAAAGTTTTAGGCAATCCACTGAAAGACAGTCTTTAACATTGTCTTTATGTCTTTGTGGTGTCACTGGTCAACCCCACAGCAGTCTTTAAAATCATGCAAGTTAATAGTTGCTGCAGAGAATGATACTGAAGCAACCTCTTACATCTAAATAGAAATTCTAAAGGGGGTGTGTGTGTCAAATTCAAAGCAGTGGTGAAAGAGTAGAATTTCTTCTTTCTTTATTTTATGAGTCTTTTACTATTTCTTATTCCCAATCTCTCCCTGCTTCCAGAACCAAAGGTAAATAATAATATATCTTTCTGGCTTTATATATTTATCTTCAAGTGTACATATTCCACCTCGGGATGGAATTCAGCTGGATAGACTGAATGTTGTGAAAAATGGGCAAAATTCCAGTTCTCCAGAATAGGATATAGAGACAGAGATAAGTTATCATAAATATTTCAAGATTTGAGGAAAGCAATACCGTGCTTGTAGTGAATTTCAGGGAGTATCATAGTACTTCTCCCAACAGTTTCAGTTTAGATGCCTTCATTTTATGTTACTGTGTGTGATGTTAAAGACCCTCTGACAACATATTTCCAGTGAAACATGAACCCTACAAGACCATGGCTCTGGTTAAGTTATTAAGATTGTTCAAACAAGATCTTAAAAAAAGTAGAGATTTCTGAATGTATTAGAGAAGCATTTACCTGGTCAGTTTATAGATAGAATCATAGAATCACTAAGGTTGGAAAGGACCTCTGAGATCATCAAGTCCAACCATCAATCTAACACCACCATGCCTGCTAGACCATGTCCTGGAGTGCCGTGTCTATACGTTTTTAGATCAGTTGTCTAACAGGGTAACTTTACACAGATGCATTCTTCCACTTAAACATATACATGCTTTTTTTTTTTTTCACATCAGAAAGTTTATTTTACCACTTAAATTGTATTAATGGAGAAGTAATATTAGCTGCAAAATAACCTTACCTCTTAAAATCTTGTTTTCTCCTGTACCTTCAAAAATATCCAAAACATCCGCATATTGTTGTGTATCAAAAGAAGTGAAGTTCAGTTTAATGGATAACCCTTGAGGCACTCTTAAGAAAACAAGAGAAAAATAAACTTCAAAACTAAAGTCATGTTCTAGTAATTTTTTTTTAAACTGTAGTAATTTTATTGTGTGCTTGAACAATGTTAAAATCAGAAACAATGTAAAATTACATTTATTAAGATTATTGATCAAGGCGACCAATGTCGCCTAGTATGTAAAATTACCAAAGGAATAGGGCATAAGCCTTTTGTAACAGTACAAGTACTCCTTTATTCACTGTAGTTAAAAATATTTTAGGAACTGAATCTTCTGAACTCCAGAATTTGATATTCAGCTGAAGAGTTTGTTGTTGTTTTTTCTTTCTCTGCATCTCATTAATTTACAATTACTTTTTAACACATATTACTAACAGATAACATCTCACTGCTCAGGTAGACTTCCTAAAGTCAGAGAAATGGTATCAGTATTAATGGCGAGATAACAAAATCTGTCTCCTGAAAATCCAAAATAATGTCTCTTATGACAAAAACAGGATTTGCATGAAGATTTGAGGATCTCAAACCCACTGTTTGGGAACATGTTATCAAACCTCACCATCACCCAGTAAGTTTAATAACAAAAGTCACTTTAAAGTGTGAAAAATGCTGGAATTTATTTTGCTGCAGTTATGTTCTCTCTGTCAAGCATACTGAAGTAGCTCTGCCATTGCCTTTCCACTAAACATGTATGGTATCCAAATCCTAAAACTCTAATATCACAATCAGCTTAGCTTCCCATACCAATATTTGTTGTTTTCTGGAACTGAGAGACCCAGTGAGGATAGCTTTTCGACAGCAGTCTGCTGGTGTTAATCAGTAATGACTAGCTGAGAAGATGAAGTAAATATTTGAATATTTGCATTGGGTTTGTTTTTTCTCGGGGGGGGGGCGGGGNGTTTTTTGAATGTCTCCAGGGATGGCGATTCAACCACCTCTCTGGGCCGTCTGTTCCAATCCCTAGCCACTCTTTCCATGAAGAAGTTTTTCCTGATATCCAACCTAAACCTCCCCTGATGCAACTTCAGGCCATTCCCTCTTGTCCTGTCGCTTGCTACTTGGTAGAAGAGACCGATACCCTCTTTCAGGGGAATATTGAACATACTGCTTCTACGTTTAAAAGGAGAGGAAATTACATCTTCGTTTGAGGAGGAGTTAAATGGGGCGAAAATGTAAAAGCTTTTCCTCAAGGTAATAGGCAAATCTTTCTAGACAACGAAAAGCAGAAGAGAAATCAAATCTTGGATGTATTATAAGGTTACTTTTAACACATTTTTAAAGCAATGATAAAAGTAATAGGACAAAATGTCTCTCATTGATTACTGGAAAACCTGAAACGTTCCCTCACAGAAACAATTCTGTTCAAAAGGGAGACGACATTTGTGTACCGCATTGGATTTTTCAGGGCTTTACTGTCAGTGTTGCCAGATTTTTTTAAAGCAGAAAACTGGAAAATAAAACCAGATGGCTGTTTTTGTCATTGATCAATCTGTAATTACACAGATCTGCAGCACCTGTAGTATATTATTTGCAATGACTCATGATTCTTTCCAAAATTAAGCTTTTGTTAGCTACATACCTAACACAGACATCTATCTAATACAATCCTTCTTGCAGCTATAGCAGCATTTGAAGCGAAGTAACAGCTTAGAAGGAAGATGTGCACTTGAGACAGGATTATTTGTCATGCTCAAATTCTGCTACGTGAGAAACTGAGGAACAAGTCAGGCTTATATTCTGAAGACAAAAGTCTTGTACTTTTCCTGTGACACACCTGTATTTTAAAATCAGGTGTAGCCAGTAATTGTTGGTGAATAGTATTGCTGAAGAAGGAAGAAATGTATTAAACAGAAAGAAACCCATAATCTTTTCCTGAAGTGTCAGGTTGAAGATGAAAGTCCCGAACAAACTCAGAAGGCTAGCACTTTCAAAGGAGCCTTATGAATGGGAAATCCAAATTTTATCCAATTTTAAAGACATGTCCTTAACCTCCTGGGAAACTCTTCTACCAAATTAATACTTCTCAGAATCAAAGTATTGCCATTATTGCAAAGCGTCAATAAGACTTACTGCATTTCAATGCAGTAACTTCTGAATTGCAGTCATTGTAGGGGTATTTAGGAGCTCCCAACTTGCAATCATCTAACTTATTTAGATGTGCACTGTAGGATGAGTTTGGTCACATATTATCACTATCTTTTTTCTCCCCAGACTATGAAGTGGACCTAGAGTGTCAAAGTCAAATAGCTGTTCCTCCATGTAGGTATGTATCCTTGATTAAATAAATTCCACTTCTTGTGCCTAGGGCTTAAAAGGCATTTGGTGCTATTACGTCAAATGATACTCATGCACTTTTAAAGCATATTCCTAAATGGCTTAGGAGCACAGGTGCTTTTAACTCACAGATTAAACGTGCACCCATAAATGACATGGGAATTCTTGAAAATTCCGTTAGTAACAGTTGTGTCATATAAAACCACTACCTAAATACTAGTATTTACTGTAACACTGTGAAACAAATATATTGCAGTCATTTTGAGTTACATGATTGATTTTGAGCTTACAATTATGTTCCTGTGCATACATATAATACACAAGATTTCTCAAAATCATACCTAAGACTTTTTGTAAGTGGGAAAATTATTTATATAGTTTTGGGTTTTAGGCATGCAAATTTTTAAAGAAAAGTTACATAAATACAAAGGAGAAAATGCTATTACATATTTTCCAAGCTGGGATATTTGGGAATACAAACAAAAGGCATAAGGCTGATGTGCAGGAAACAATACGACCTCATAGTAAAAAAATGTTGGGTAGAAAATTATTGGGAAATGGCTTACTGTATAATCCATTGGCAAACAATATTTGCATTATACGGTTTCGGATAATTCATAGAATGAAAAAACCCAGAGGAATCAGTCAACATGAATTTTCCATCACAAACTGCAGCTGTAAAGATATAATGAAAATCATTTGTCAAAATGTCATTTGAAAAACAGAGTCAGAGCCAAAATGAGGGCAACATTAGATATTGGTTTACATGGATTACCTTGGAAATGCTTTGTAAGCAGCAATGGGAAGACAAAGTAAAACACACTACCAACTACTCCCACTTCTAATTCCTATGACTGTTTGATCTCAAAGTATTATATCAGAAGAAAAGCAATACAGATAACCCACTTTTAAATTAGAGACAATCCAAAC
Organism: Psophia crepitans; assembly: GCA_013399095.1. Classification (NCBI taxonomy): domain Eukaryota; kingdom Metazoa; phylum Chordata; class Aves; order Gruiformes; family Psophiidae; genus Psophia; species Psophia crepitans. Next base: position 461,689 of record VWZZ01001889.1, read on the forward strand.
TAGTCCAAACCAATCCAGATAACTCAAATCCTACAGCTGAATTCAACTAATCCAACTCACTTTCTTTAATTTTATTTTATATATCTGTAAGGAAACAGGATCTCGCCTTAACATTTCTTATCTACTGCTACTTTAAATCAGGAAACTGAGTTTGCACTACCAGAAACAATTTGATTCACGTGAATAAAAGCAAGAAGGGATACAGATGACTATAGCTATCTCTGCTTTTGTGAGCTTCCTAGTTCCTTGCCTTATATGTTACTGAGTTCTCAAAGAGATAAGCGGATATCCTGAGTTTCCTGCCAGCTACCAAATTCATTCACCTGAAGTAAATGTCGTCTATCATAATGTATTTTTTCAAGAAGCTTTTATTAGTTTTGTTTCCTTAGTGCTGCTATTCCATTCTAAGTATGTTTTTCAGGTTAAAAATAAGTTATTAAAAAATGTATTTTTAAGCTTGTCAAGATTGGAAATGCTAGTTCATGTAGAGTTATTTTATTTCAGCAGACGCTGAAGCACTGTTGAAGTTTTTACTGCATCTCCTGAACACTATGTTAGGTATCTGTCTGATAATGTTTTTTCTTCAGTTTTTCAAAAAGCATCATAGAGCTTTCAAATAAGGATAAAATCAGTACCATACCTGATTATCTGGAGAGGTAAGGACAAGTTCATCAATTTGAGGCGGATTATCAGAAATTAGATAGAGCTTTTCATTAACATCAGAAATGAAATCATATCTATAATGACTATCCAAATTATGAATAATCAATCATATTGAAAATTAAATGGAAATTTTATTGAACATAGTCTTCCTCAGGGAAACGATATGTAAAATTATAAACTGGGGGTCCTCATCTGTTCATTTTATAAGTGTAAAATTCTTTCTGACTACCACTGTAGCAAACACAACAATAAAATTAGCTTTGTTTCAGGCAGGCTCAGGCATGCACTGTTGATGAAGACTGTGAAGGATGAACTTCACCAACGACAATATGTCGCATGCGTGAGCTGGAATAGAAACATATTCCCTTTTGCAATCTTCATGGCCTTTTAGAGTAAAACAGAACACATAAGATTTTAAGTACATAGGGAAAAAAAGTCCATGAAAGAGAGAGTTATTATTCCATATAACCTTTTTATAAGAATAGGCTACAGCTTTAGAGCTGGATATTGGTATAGGAGCACTTTTTATGTCCATTTTAATTTATGTGTTTCCTGTCCTTACCAATGGGCTAATATTTACAACCATTTCCCATGGAGAAGAATAAAAACAGTGTGAGAAGTAGGAAAGTGCTCAGCTTGTTATTAATGAAGTGTGCAAAAAAAAAGTGGTACTATTAGCAAGTGGTTAGCAAGACAAATCCTGATCTAAAAAGGAGTTTATAGCACTGGCAGGAATAAAAAGAGATATAGTATACTGTTATAAAATTAGTGACAAAAGTTTGCTCTTATCAACAATTAAATTCGGTTCTTCTTGTTTCTTTTTATTTGTTTCTTCTTATCTCTTAAGAGACAGGGAGTCACTTGAAACAGGACAGAAAGATCCAGGCAAAAGTCCTTAGGCTGCTCATCCACAGCCTAGCAATAGTCAGTGCACAGTATCTCAGGAATGAGCAGGAAGATAACTGGGACCAGTCCTATTTCCCTAAAGAACCCTCCAGCGTTTCCTCATTGCAAGGAGGAGGCAGCTGTGGTCGAAGGTGTGCAGGATCACAGAAGTCATTACATTTCTGCCTCCTCCTGGAACACTCAGAAAAGCTCCAGTTCTCCTAATGAGACAGGAGATATCTTTTGTAGGAATGACTTTCATGGCTTCCCCAACATGCATCTTGCTGTCCATTTTTATTTACTTACGTTGCATATAGGGCACATTAGGAGGGCTTAATCCTGTTATCCTTGAATTGCAGGGAGATGCTTCCCAAACAGGTTAGATCAAGCCCACATATTTCACTTGACAGGACCTTTCTCTGCCAAGGGCAGTACATTATCCTGGCTTACATATGATCAATCTCTCTCAGTACTGTAATGGTGCTGTGAGGTAGGTAATCACAAAATGTTAGCCTATGCTATAATCACTGCAAAGGGAGTCTGCAGAGAGAAACACCTCCTGGGATCAGCCTGCAGTCTCCCTTTCCTTACACTTATGTGCTACATGGCTGCTTTTCAGCAATGCCAGCCATTATTAATAGCTGCTGTTCAGACTTTCACATTTCTCTAGAGACCCTTTCATCGAAATTGCTAACTGCACTTTCGCAATGCCTTTTGTTATTGCACTGCATTGCAGAGCCAGAAAGAAAACCTTCAAGATAATTCTAATCAATAAAGGAAAAAAAAAAAAAGTGTTCAGTTGCCTGAATCTCTGCTGAGAATCTGAGATTTTACTGAATTCTGTCTAATGCAGGAAGAGACTATTATAAGGCACCCTTGTATCCTATATTTTAAAACCACTAACATATTCTAAAATTAGAGCACTAGAGAGAATAATAAGCTGAAAAAAACCCCCACAAACCAAGTTGTCTCATGGAATCACAGAATGGTTTGTGTTGGAAGGAACCTCAAAGACCACTGGGTTCCAACCCCCCTACCATTGGCAGGGACACCTTCCACTAGACCAGGTTTCTCAAAGCCTCATCCAACCTGATGTTAAACAGGGGATATTCACAACTTCTCTGGGCAACAGCTTTAAAGAACAGTGACTCCGTCGTGTGCAAGTGCTCTTGTAGCACAAATTATGAATTGTCTGTAAAACTCACTGTGAAACTCTGAAGCACTTCTGAAAATCTAGACAATTTTAGCTTTTATATATGACTGTATTAAGTACATAAGTGAAAAAATTAAAGAAGTGGAAAAATTGGCAGGTATCCCAAATGTACATATGGCTTATTGCCACTCATTCCACTGGTTTTGTAAAGTCTGCTAAGAAGTCTAAATATATAAATTTAGAAAAGCTCTGAGATTTTGGATGGAAAACTTTAAGATTGAAAATGTAGCGTAAGAGTCATGGAACAACAATTTTTCCTCCAGCCAGAATTGTACTTCTGTAAGGTTATGAGCTGAAACTGCTAAACTAATGGTCACTGAATGAGCTGCTTGGAAATACCAGGCAACAGTGAAGATGAACAGGGTCAAATCAGATCCAAAAGCCATGTGCATAAGAGGCTGTGCCTCAGCTGAAAAACTCTGCTCAAGCACAATTCATAACTTAAACCACTGTGTAGCCTCCAGGGCACAGCTGAGTCATGGCTACGTAGCTTTAATTGCAAGTAGGTAAGCTTATTTTCTGTATTTACCAGTGTCTGAATATCAGTTAAATTCTGTCCTATATAACAGGTCTGACTGTAATGTCTTTAATAAAATGTGAGCAAAACTTGCAACCTCAGATCTAATCATTCATGGTAACTAAAAGTTATGTTTTATCTATAAGGATCTTCACTTTTTTATTTAGCTATATCTAAACCAAAACAAATATCCCAAAAAAGATCCACATCTCCACATCAGTATGATGGTAGAAATGAATGACTGAATAACTCTTTGGGATTGTGGTACTTTAACACATGCAGTGGAACACAGGCCTAGCTGAGGCTTCTTTAGGACTTTCTGATGTCCTCAGATGTAGAGGGGACCTGCAACCTGCTCAGAGGCCATCATTGTTATGATCCAGCTGGATGCAGCTGTTAAGTTAAATAGACATTTGGATGTGTTTCAGTTGATATTCCACTGAAGTATTTTGATCGATATTTTCCCCAAAAAGTTCAACGAAATCTCCCTTCTGAGTTGGCTGCACTCAGAAAAGTGCAGGTAACGGGCAGGTCTGCTATTCATCTATTTTTTTTTCCTGAAGAAAATTCCACTTCTGGCAGAAGGGGTCAGCATGTCACCAGCCTTCCAAATCAGGCTTGCAGATACTTTTTTAAAAATTGGTCTTTTACTTGCTTGTTTGTTTTTAAACCAGAGCCCGGCATTTTACATGTTTCTGAAAACTCAGACCGGACAGTCCCCACCATTATTCTCAGGAAAGCTCAGAAGGCTGTTCTCACAGCTGAAGGGAAATAAGCTTTCCAGATTTCTAGCACCAAATTCTATATTTAAGAAAACAAAGAAAGAAAACACTCAGGGAGTTAATTGCTCCAACTTCTCCCAAAAAATTTGTAAAGTTCTCTGCAAGAACGCTTCACAGACTTCTAACTGAGAGCTGCGACTGTGAAGAGCAATGCAGAGAAGATTAACACACACGCCTCACCGCTAAAAAGCTGCACACACACAACAATAAGCAGCAATGCAGGCGGGCGCCTTGGTGCAATTTTGCAGTGTTCACGGCTACGGGGAGCAGTGGCTGCTCTGCACAAAAAGGCGGTCAGATAAATCAAACTCACTGACGCTGAAGGATATAAACTTTTCTCGTTAAAAACCAAATCAGGTTTCAGGGATTTGTATGATTTTCACAGAATCACAGAAGGGTTGAGGTTGGAAGGGACCTCTGGAGGTCATCTGGTCCAGCCCCCCGCTCAAGCAGGGCCACCTAGAGCTGGTTGCCCGGATTTTCATATCATCATCTTGCATCTCTCATGGTGGTGCCAGCAACTCAAACATTTGTGTCAGAGTAATACAGACACTCCCATTCCATAGCGCTCAGCATGCTGAGATTGCAGGTGGGCAGCCAACACACAGAGTTAGAGTTCCTGCCAGGACTCCATCCTGCTGTGGCAGCAGTCACATTCCTCTGCCCCGACTGCAAAATGCTGCCAGTGCCCACCCACGCCCTGCCCCATCTAAGTTTCTGGATGTACAGTATCAATGTATCTAAGTGTAATCTGATTTTCCCAGTAATCTGGGAAAAGCTGTTTGTTGTGTTCTGTATGATGATATCCTTAGTGCTGGAATCAAAAGAGAAACCTCTCTTCTGACTCCAGGTATGCCATTAGGTGGTTGCTGATGCTAGGTACTGTGAATTATATCTGTATAGGGTCATAATTTTAATTTATTTGGAAAGAACATTATTTGGTATTACTGGTACACAGCTTCATAAGAAATTCTTATAGTATTTTATAATTTACTGTATATTTATTTATATTATCAATATTTATATATTAAATGATAATTTCTATATCATTTTATGTAAATATAGCCAGTTTGTAATATTCATTCATTATTTACTAAGCATTCTTTATTAATGAGAATTTTAAAGAAAATTGTTTTCATTTACAAGATAAAGATTATCTTTATAATCTTTAGTGCAGTTTGTTGCCTATAAAGTATTTACAAACTACTGACTAGTTTAAGTATGTTTAAAAAGACTGATTTACAGGGGTTCACATTCTTACCACATCTTTTTTCAGATTCATCTGAATGATCTGGGCAGTCCAAGACTCCATCACAAAATAAATCTTTTCTAATGCAGGTTACAGCATCATCACAAAGTTCAGCAGGTGGCAAACACTCAGCTGAAATAATAAGGACAACAGCAATAACAGCACAGCAGTAATGAAGTGTTACTACAAAGCAAATTTGACTTACCTTTGGTTACTCTAGCACCAATCAAATCAACCACCCTATTGTGTTTTTACAAAACCACATTTTTAGAAGCCTGGAATGAAATATCACATACTAAAAAGTTAAATATGGCACAGAACGGAGTAAGTTCTCAGAAAAAACATACTTTTTGAAAGTAAGCTTGAAGTAGGACTGGGAGAAAATTTCCATCTTCTCTTCAAATAAACTGCTTTATGCAATATAATAAATGACATTTTCCAATTTCATATGCTTGAATAACATGATAAAGCTGTACTTCAGTTTAAATAACAGTAAAAAATCTCTGGTTTTAATTGAATACAACTTAATTTAATTTCTTCAACATATCACAATGTTGTACTTCATCATGCTAAAGAATCTCATTTTTTAACCAGCATATCTCAAAAATGAAAGCCTTTAAGGCTTTCAAAATACCAGGAATATCAGGAACCCTATTCTTTTCATATTTGGGAATTAAATTTGTAAGTTAAGAGAAAAATTCTGCAAAAAGAGTACATGGGCATATCCTTAAAACTGTGGAATCTCATTAATAGTGTTTCCCTAAAGCATAAGTGTTCATCCACTGCAAACATGCTTTTACAGTCTTTAGATGGTTTTGGTCTTAGATATCTGTAGAATTCAAGTAGGTCTTATTAAAGTGAGCAAAACTATGCAGCTAAAATACAATTTGGATGAGTACTAATTTAAAAATTCTTGAAAATTGCATAAATTCTATGGAAAATATTAACCTAGAAAATATTAATTTGTAAAACTGATCTTGCAGCCTCTAACCATTATTCCTTCATTTATTTTTTCATAAAACTGTTCTGTAATCAGAGTAAGTAATTGCTTGTGTGATACTGTATGGTCACGGTATAAGCGACAAAGACTGACATTGGTTTGAACGCATTGTAGCACTGGAAAGCGCTCTGCAGAGCACTGTTAGTGTTAGCAGTGCAGTGTCAGGCAAAAGAGCTGCCATTTCGTGTCCGGCTGGTAACCGACTCACACCACACATACTTTGCTCAAGTGTTGGAGGTGACACGGTGCCAATGAATGAATTGCCACAGATGAGCAGAGGTGAAACTGTGCACTCTAGACCCAGAACAAAACCCCATCCAATAATCTCGGGATATATATATTGCACAAGCCCAATATGCAATAAAACATTGTTTACAGAAGATATGATCAATTCTAGTTTTAGCCTTCAACTCGGAAAACTAAACAGCATTGCCACCTACTGGATAGAAAGATATTAACATTTTCTAGGAGAACATTTTGGCTTTGTTTTTTTAAACAGCAAATTACCTTAAATGCCAATGCAATTGCTATACTCAACTAAAAAAATGGCAATAAACACATTAGACCCGTTTGAAAGTATTTATAAATGTTATATATGTTTCACCATTTAATAAGGCTAGAGGAGGTTTTCAAACAGCTTTGGCCTTTTGTCTATTGGAAGTCATGTGAGAATTTGCTAACAGGTTGTGGTGGGGTTTTTTGTTTGGTTGGTTGGTTGGTTTTGCTTGTTTGTTTTCCAAAAAGCCCCAGGAAATAATAAGAAACGAAAATGAGCAGTCAGTATGAGTGTCAATATACGTACGTCAATATACACAACACATATACCATTTTTGTAGAATGTACAGCCTTAAAAGTCCCTTCTCATTGAAAAGCCCTCGTTAGTCAAATCAAAGGTAAACCTGCATGTCATGTATTTGTAGGATGAGACTGAGATGAGAGAATTGAATGATTCAACAAGGGGCATCAGGCAGCACAATTCTAAGTTCTCAGACTGTTTCATATAACCTCACTGCTTCTCCCCATATGTAGTTACCTACCTACAGTTGTCGAGGACTTGCTTGTAGTGAGTCGTCCTGAACCTGGGCAAACATGATCCAAGGTTAGAACTACACTTCTTGCTCTCTTGAAGCACCTATGCAGTTGCTTGGACAGAACTAAGCAGCAGCAAGTCTGCTCTTATATCTGAATTATTTGCTGTGTCCCCAAAACCCCAGCTTAGGTAATGATATGGTAACGACAGCTTGAGTGGCTTGATCCTGGAGGCCAAATGTCAGAATAAACATAAGAAAGTAATGTGGAACTGAAGTGGATTTTAAATCTCATTCTTTCAGCTCTAGTCACATGCTTTTCAACAACCTCAAAACACTGTNCTTCCCCTGGTATGTAGAAGTTCTGACCTGAAGTAGGTGTCAAGGAGCTTGTAATTAGACTCATGGGATCTGTTGAAACAAGACAAGTTATGACAACTTTAATATCAGTACTAAAATATAAATGTGTATTTTCTTTCAAATAACAATAAACTGATCAACAAACCAGTTATCGCAGTGTGAGAGTAGTCTCAAACCTATGTAGTATTTGTACGTTTCCACAGAGACATACATACGTGCCTGTGTACATACATATTTACACATGAACAAATGCATAGGCACATAAGTAGATTTGTAATAGTGATAGTAGTAATCCGCAAAACATTCTGGAAAAATGGAATGCTTATTTGTGATTGCTCCAACACAACTTCCACTTAGTGGTGCTTTTCATAACAGTCACTGAGGATGCCCTGGTGTTTCCAGTGCCCAAATAGCCTTTTTCTTTCCTCTTTGAATTTGCATTAGCAACCCTCTTTACTATTTTTACTTTCGATGTTAAGACTCAAATATGTGAGTAGGAGGATGATGTTCTCAGCTGAAAAACAGCCCCACATCACTACCATTAATGGATCCTGTCCCTTAGTTCATAAGATGAAGGGCCAGAAGGAATAAAGTGAGGGAAGTAGTAAGGCCTTCTCTATAGTTTGACATCTATCACTTTTGCTGGCAGAAGCTGCGGATCACTGGCTATCAGAGACTCACTTTGGTTAGAGGTTTCTGCTCTCCCAGACCTACTAGTGCACAAACTTGCATGAGGACTTCCTACCAAGTTTCTATCAAAAAGAGCTTATTTAGCAAACACAATTAAGCTAAACTAGGCCATTCTGTATTATGGAGATTCTGGATTCTGGATTCTGGATTATTCTGGATTATGGAGAACACTATGTCAGCAAATTTAAGGACACAGTTTCTCTAGCAGAGAGAGAGAGGACTGTTCTCACACAACTACATTCAGAGAAGGAAGCTTCGTTCATGCTTTCACAGTCATTACCAAAGTTTTATATGATACAAATGTATCTACCTATGTATCTGTCCATATATTCTCTAAAGCATCACTACTTTGGAAAGAATTAAATGTTCCAAGAACTAAACCATGGATGTATGCATGAGAAGACAGTTCTAATAAAACAGTTATCAGGAAGCTACATCTTGAAGACTGTTGGAAAAAAAACGGGATTGATACAGGCATTCCCAAAAGTGCATGCACAAGTCGACAGCAAAAGCCATGAAAGGAAGAGCATGGGAGGGTGGCAGAGGTGTCAGTGGTATAAGCACAAATCATCGATTACTGTGCAAGCTCACTAAAGTAACATATTAGGGTCAACAAAGCCAAAACCCAAGGGTCCAGAAGATGTAAACATATCACATATAGTAAAACTTAGGTCTATCATGGGATTTGGACTGAAACAGAAAGAGCAAGGAAGCAGACAGTGCTACCAACCATACAAAAATGACCCCCAGCAGGCCCAAGATCAAGGGGGAAGGAATCCACACCAGGAACATTATTTCCTTTCCAGCCTGGGGTGCTGACCACCCCCAGCTCCCTTCCCCCTTCCTCTGGCACTCACCCCCACCTCCCAATTTCATCTTGAGAATGATTAACAATATTGAACTTAGGACTCGGGGGAGCATTGAGACAGGAGAAAATTTGTATGTTAGCAGTTTCAACTGTATCATTGGGAATAAACTGTAGTAATTGTACACTTTGGACTATACACATCAGTAGGCCTGTAACTAGACTAATAATAACTCCTTTATTGCTATGGCTGTAATTAGACTATCAATAAATATTTGGCTCCCTATATTCTAGGTGTGTTTCTTCAGCTCACATAAATTGCATGAAGCTCCTGATCTGGCACCCTGCCCTGGAGAATATGTATGTGATAATTTGTACGCAGTTTGTATGCGACAACTCAACCTGCATGCACAAAGCATCTACCGTATTACTCAGCTGTCTGACTGACTTTTGGCAGGTTTGTACTCAGTGAATTTGTGAGACCAAGGAATTGTGTCTGCGTCACACCCTATGGTCTTAAGAACTTCCAGTGATAGTGGAAGGGAAGTCTATCAATCAACATTGTTCAGTATATTGGTGACCACAGCATGAGAACAGGACTCCCCAGCCTCATCTACCTTTCTAAATCTGCAAAAACTTCAGCTTGTGATTCAGCTGGCTGATGGAGACTCAACTTTTTTTTTTTTTTTGATTCACTAATTAAGCTCTTAGAGCTTTTGTACAGACTTCAGATCACTGCTTTCTCAAATGCTCAGAAATGATGAAGGGCGACTATTGCTGAATGGACCCTAACAGTCAAGCTGCAGCTACAGCCAAGGCAGCCTTACTAAGCTATACCAGCTGAACAGCAAGTCTTATCTTTCATTGCGTTCTATTGCTAGCAAAAAAGTTTGTTTTACAAAAGATACTGACCTGATGAAGTTAAAGACGTTATTGTAGTAAGGTTTTCGGCAGCTACTGGAAGAGAGCAAGTTAGTTATAAACTCTGGTTATAGCAGAGTTTCTAGTTTTATACAACTCAGAGAAAGAAAGGTTAAAAAAAAAAAAAAATCAGCTCTGACTACTTCTCTTTGAATCCCTAGCAGTGTTCTGCTTCCCCCCTTTTGACCATCTCATCCTGTTCCCAGCCTTTTCTCAAACTCTGTGATCTTCCTAAGGAAGAAAGGTCTGTATTAATCCCTTTCAATTCTAAATCTCTATTCATTGTCTTTCATATAAAATGTCTTCATCTGGGAAACGTCTGGCTGGGCACTTTTTATACTATGGAGATTTTCAGAGCACCTGTGCCTTATATAACAGTATTTAGATCAGATAAATAAGTTAAAATTAACCTGGGATAACTTGCAAGATAGAAAGTTGCTTTTAATCTCTGTGAAAACTGTGATTTCAAGCAAGTCACACCTATCTTGTCATTCCCTTCCTCTTGTAAAAAGGAATAAGATTTCTCTTGCAGGACGTACTGAGATACAGAACGCAAAAGTGCCATGTATGATTGTGATTGTTAGTTACAGTTGTTATTTTATTGAAGCACTCCTGATAGAATGGACAGATGATATCTCATGTGAAAAGAGTGATCCACAGCAAGAAAAGTTTGACTACTTCAAAGTTCATCAACAGATATATAATCTTTTAAAAAGCTCTTCATAATTTTCTTTGGTGACATTTTTGAAGTGTAATCAGCAATCACTTTCCACAGTGATGTGCAGATATTTAGAACAACTTCATGTATGTGGTGCAAGTAGTAAAGAGAAGTAAAGATGTCAAGACTGAATTTAGACTTTGAATATCTGAAGTACTTAGCAAAAAATGTACCTTTTAGAATAGGGTAAAAGACGTTGCACACCAGATGTCCTACTCCTCTTAAAGCAATCAGTTGCTACTTAATAGTATCTCCAGCAGGTCTTCAAATGTCAGCTAATCAACTTCCACTTCAAAGGCTTCAAATTACTTTTTATCCTCATCCTCAGTGAAGGTCTGTTTTGAAGCTTACTGAGGTAAAAACAAGGATTCCCACTGATCTTGTTGGGCTTCCTATTAGGCTTTGATAAATTTTCTGGTACTTACATAAAATCACTGTCTTTGTATATTTGTAGAATTTAAAACTACCTAGTCTTTAAAGCCACATTCTTTTTTCTTTTCTTTTTTTTTCCCATTTACACTTTACCTAAGCTTTAGAGGAATATGAAGCCACAGATTCACAGGATCACGGTTACTTGAGTGTACTTCTCCAGAAGACACACTCTGTATTCAGTTTATTGGTCTTACTGACATCTTTTCAATAAATGAGTCTTCACTCACTGTGAGGCTGAGCCATTTTCCTTATTCTTTAGCAAAACAAAATGATAATTGCATTTACTTATGAAACAACACAGTTGGGGCTTAATTGCTTTAATTTGAGGGATAACAAAATTACAAATGTTATGCTACATAAAAGAGATGAAATTGAGTGGTTTTTCAATGGGAAATCGCTAGTTTGTCCTTTAGTCCCTCCTTAGTGAACATAAACAATGTTGGCTTACATTTTCTAATTGAGAAGGTTGAAAATGTTTTTTTCATCTGCTACTGAAAGTTCTGTAACAGGAAAGGAGGGCACCCATGAGCATAACCCCTTTGCTGTTTGGGAGCCAAAGCTTTCATTCATGGTACCTGTATTTCTCAAGGATTTAAACAGAGAAAAAAAAAATGTTTACTAGCATTACCTGTGACTTGTATGCTGTTCACATCAATTTTCAAAGTCTGGGTAAGATTAGTTTTATTTGCGTTAATACCCCAAAGCAGCTCATTTTTTACTTTCTCAACTGTTACCATCTGGGTAAAATAAAGGTTGAAGGTCACAACAACACTAGCAATACAAAACAAAGAAGGTGATTAGTCATGCAAGCTAATGAAATAAATCTGATGTATGACTTATCATCTAGACAATCATTCCACACAGGTTCCATTTGCAAAGTCAGAGTATCTTTAAGTGTTGACTGGCAAAGATGACACATAAAGAAACACTTTTTAATTATTAGGCAGGTTTGAAACTTGGAGAAACATTTTTTTTCCTTTATCTACTCCTATTTTCACTGGGGGGAAAAAAGAAAACAACATTTATATAACTTCCTGCAATGGAGCTGAATTTGAATAAATTACAGGAGAAGTAGGTTCATTGTTATTCAACAGGTCTTCTAGTTTAAGCCCTAAAATATTGATGGTGAATATTGAAGTGTTATGAAAATTATACAATATATTCCTGTTACAAAAGTATAATACAAAGTGATCACTACTGTTCGGTAGTGTCAAAGTACGATGCTTGCCAAAGATAAAGTTTTTCTCCATTTACTTAAATTTAGGTGCAAACTTTTTTATTCTTAAGCATTTATACTACCCAACTGCAACTGATTCAGCAGTGATTTTTGATAAGAGGTGATTAATTCTGTCATTTTGCTGAGCATAGTTTGCGGTTTGCAATATATGGAAATCTCTCCCCTTTAATTTCTTATGTTTCTGATAACCTCTAGGCCATGCTGAGCAAACAAAAGCTTTTATTGCTATCCTTGTGACTCAGCAGAGTTTCAGCGATGAAATAACAAGGAGATTGCCCAAAGGAGTAAACACTTTTTAAATGAAAAGCATCAACCAGAAAATAATTTCTGAGACAAAGTAATATTTCAAGTGTTACTTCAAAGCAGAAATGAAGACAGAACGTTACTAATGTATTAAAAGCCAGAACCAACATTCACTGACATCAGATTTTCTGTGATTTCTGTGGTATTTGTGTCAAGATACAGGGGTGGAATTGATTTTACCAAATATAGTTGTTTACAGTGCAGTTATCTAGTTTCCAATCATAGCTGATGGCAAGAAATAAGCTGTTCTTTGGCATAACTGATCTCCTCCTAAAAAGGCATCTAAACTGACCAGATCAGAAAACTCTAAAACCCCATCACTTACAGAGAGAGTCTTGAGCAACTAGCTCAGAGATGTCTCCATCTTTGATACCTAAATTTTGGTGAGCATAGTCCCATTCTATGAGCAGAAACCAAATTGTGCTGATTGGATCTACCTTCACAAGGACAAAAACCTGCAAGTTACCTACTCCTACCACTGTGTACTCTATTCCCTTGATGTTATAAAATCCTTCATAAAGTGATCATAGTCCACCTTTCTAGCTAACCAGGTTTATACCCTCACTATTCCAATCAAAAAATTGCTCTAATTCAAATCTGCTTCCCATTTTCAACATACATGTATTAACAGTTGGCTAATATTAATTTTTCTTTTGCAAGCACAGTGATTCAACTGAACTATCTCCTCTGAATATTTCCCCACTTTACGTGTTTACAGAAAACATTCTGTGATACCAGAACAGCTGGCATCACAGAATCACAGAACTGCATCATCTGTTGTCATACAACATGCACTTTAATGTTGTGGTCTCATCTATAAGACGACTAATTATATCATTTATTTCTCAGGGTCTTCCAGATCTTCTAGAGTCTTAATCTTTTGCCCTCCGTTTTGTTCTTTCCTATCATCAGGTGTCATCAGATCTTTCCTTATTTAAAACTTAAGTTACTAACGATAATGTAAGATCTGCCCCTGCCATCTAAGAAGTTTTCCACAAGCAAGTTCAGAACAAACTGATATCCTTTCTTATTTAGCTAGTTTCCTACCTACTACACTGTCCTTACCTTTCCCATTTTTCTTTCTAAATTGACAGTTCCAGTGACTATTGAATTTTTTTTTCTTTTAATCCTAAAGGATTGTCATGGACTAGGACAAAGATGTTGTTGGAGGAAAGATACGTCTTGAAGCTTCCTATGATCTTTAGAGGGCCTTATCCCATCTCTAAAGATGTATTTTTTCATCTATTCACTGTCCACAGAAGAACTTTCTAAATTAATAACATCATTGTTTCTTGCCCATATTTCAAGTAAACTTTATCATATGCAATTACCCAGTCTCTGACTTCTCGAATCTTTCATGGCTGTCTTCAGACTTCCTGTAGAAAAAAAACCAACAATAAACCAAAACACAACAAAGCAGCATATGATTCTCCTTGAATTTATAATGTTGTGGATAGGATGGAAGTGTGTTTTGAAACTGTTTAATAATGGGAGACAGTAGTACAGGTGTTTTGCTGAATCAGGATCTTATTAAGAACAATGCACATGGACTTAACACTACAGACCTCACTGCATACACTAGACTCTTTTGCCCATTGGCCTTCAGTAGGACAACCGACATAACAGGATATTGAAAAAAGAGGTCAAACACGCAGGTTAGATGAAGCAGGTCTTACAGTACCTATTTTGTGGACTCTGTAGGACACACGAGGTACAGCTTCATTTACCTGGTGTCAGATGACAGCCTCATTTGCTAACACCCTAAAGAACATGAGTTAAGTGGATCCATGTCCACAGGGGCATAAGAATGTATTTCCATTCATCTCAGCTTATGCCGGGGGATCTCTAAATTGAACTTCTAGATGGCAAGGGCCAGCAAGCCTGCAAACATAGCACAACTAATAAACATTGGGAGAAAAAAAGGAAAGATTTCAGCAATTCTTTAAAATACAGAAGCTTTGTGAGTTGATCTTAGGGCTTAGCCTTACTTGTTTGGTCAAGGCATGTACATACAAGAGCCCGAGAAGGATGTTTGCCCAAGAAAACACACTAGCATCAAACTTCCCACAGCAGCACTTGGAAGATGTAAGACAAGAAAGGAATAATATAGGCTGTTTCCGAGGAACTCTTGAAAAGCAACGTACTCGTGAGCACTCCTGAGAGAAATAGCTAATTGAGGACTTTTGACATTTCCTTGCAAAGTTTAATTAAACTGTACCTACTTGAACTGGGAAATTTCACATCTCTCAAATTGGTTTTTCAGATCACTTGCTTGAAAGACATTTTGTATCTATATGGAAAAGAGAAATCTTGAACCAATACAGTAATTAAAAATACACAGTTTCACACTGCATTATCGTTTCAGTATTAAATAATTTTTCCTTCCCAAATCTAGACTACAGAGGAAAACTGTTTCTCTATCACTTCATTGATTTTCACAAATAAGGAATATATTGAGTTCTGACCAGGTTTGGAACCAGAAATATCTCATTTTGGAGACAGGAAAAAGCCTTTGACTAACTTCATGTTAGGGAATCAATGTAACTACCACATACTCTTGAAATAATCAATAAGTTCTTACCAATTCTTCAACATCAAAGGCAAGGACTTTGAAATCAACTGATGATCTGTCTTGCAAAGCAGGAGTGAATGATGTCCCGGAGAGTATTTCAAATGTTCCTGTGTAGGCATGAGTATTCCCATCTGCTTCACCTAGATAATTAAAGATAAAATTTAATGTTTTGAATTATAGAGAAATAAATTTAAAACATTACATTGGATTTTATCCCATACAGATCATCAGTACAATAACTTTCAGCTTTCTGTTTTGCTTTGTAATCAGAGATGTTTTGCCTAGTGCTGATTTTAAAAAAGTGATAGACATTTTTCAGAGTTTACAATAATTACAACTGTAAGTATATTTTTATGAATACTGTTTGTCCTTGGTTCTCATTACTTTCAATTCTGTTTTAAATGCTGTTTTCCAGCAGCACTGTGAATGGATAAAGGGATAGTATGTCCAGTTATGTCTAACACCAGGGGCAAAGATACATGGTAAGAATGATAATGAATTACGAGGTTTTTGTGTGTTCTGGATTAAAAATATTAAGAATTACTACTCCACACTTTCTGTACTAAATGTTGTGCAATTTTTATACAAATACATGCTGGTTTTGACCTGACATTTCTTACCAATAAAGCATGAAATGCTGGGAGGATTTATGAGGAAACTAGATAAACAGTCCTTACTGCAAATTTAATCTTGATTTTTAATGTTACAGCATATGAAGTATGCATGAAGCAATTCATTATATATAAAAGATATTTCCTGATTGTGTAACATACTGCAAATTTTCAGATAAGACCTGAATTAAAGTGGTTGTTCGATAGAAAGTGCTTTTTCTTACCAGTTACAGTATCACTGGTATTTTTAGGTTGCATTTGAAGGTATTCACATCCAAGAAGAGTTTTAACGCAAAAGTAGATACCTAATAAATACTATAATAAACAACTTGTGATGGAAGACACAGCCTAGTGACACTAATTTGCTACTATCACCCAGTGACAGCAGACCACTTTGAGCTTCTTTGAAGGCCATTTATCCCTACAACAATTGCAAATCTATTTAAACAAATATTTCCAAATAGCACAGGTCTTCTTGGGTTGTATATGTCAGGTATAATTTTTTTTAAAATTTACAATTATTATTCCTACCTAATTAAATTCTTGTCTATTCATCTTTTCAAACCTAAGTAATTAATTCAAAGCCTGTCTCTTAACTAGATGCAACAATACACCATCATTACCTTTACATTTTATCTTATTAGAATGTGATAGCATTCTGGTGAGAAGGGAAAGTCAGTAGGGAGAACAAGTTTTAAAATCTGGAGTGAAAAACGATAGCAACTAAAGAAATAAACATGAATATTCTGACAATTTTTATTTTTTTTTTTAAATATGGCTTAGTCTTCATGTGCTTCAATATGAAATAGTATGGACTTTTGGTTAATAGAAGCACCAAAAACTTCAATGTATCAGAATTATTTTTTTCAGCTATAAAAATCACTATAATGAAAAAAATATATTTCTTGAACATTTCACCTAACCTGCTTTCTTCACCCCATTTCAAAACGTCTTTTTGCTATTAGCTGTAAGAGCTCCATAGACCCTAATACATTTTCTTCCAATAAAAAAGTCTGTATCACAGAAGGGCTGAGGCTGGAAGAAAGTTCTGGAGGTTAGTTGATCCAAACCTCTGCTCAAGCAAGGCCACTTACAGCCAGTTGGCCAGGGCCATCTACAGACAGCTTTGGAATATCTCCAAGGATGGAGACTCCACAATCTCATCAGTCATTCACTGGACTCTCTCCAGTAACTCCATATATTTCATGGAGTGGGGAGCACAGAACTGGACACAGTACTCCAGGTGTGGCCTTACCAAGGCACAGTTAGCATAAATCCACAAGATCTTTCAACCAAAATTTCAGTTCCATTTGAAAATCATCCTATGTAACTTTTAAATTTAGTTTACTTTGAGAATCAATAGCTTTATTCCATCACATTCTGAGCATTGTCTAAATATTAAGAATGACTTCACCTTACCTTTACATAGGACCAGAAGCTGACTAATGCAGGATCTCTCACACCAATAAATTACTTTAAAATATTTATTTAATATAAAAATAAAAAGATCCCAAGAGATGTAGAACATCTAAATTTCCCTTCAGACTTCACGGGATCATCAAGATCTTTCTGAGTCAAAACTCATACATGGAGAAAAAAAACAAAAAATTCACCATTTGCCATACTACCTTCTCTAGTTGATAAATACAATTGAATAACCAAAACTTTACAAGTTTGATTGCATTCCAGGGACCTGTCCAAAGTCAGAACTATGAAAATCCTTTTCTATGGCTTCAGGATACAAGTGCTTGTATTTTTGCCTATTTTGTTCACATCACTTTCCAGGGGACAAAAGGAGGAACACATAAACACACACCCACACACACAATGCCCCCCACCCCTCACCCCCTGCAGCATTCAAAGCATAGCATGAAATATGAAATATAATTACAATGAAAACACCACTGGCTTCAGAGTCTGAATTAGACTCTGAAGAACTCCTGAAAAGCTTAAAGGTTGGCTACTTACCTTGGTCTAATTCCCGGACTGATAACCATGAAAGTACAATCAGCCCAACACAAACACACACAAGAACTGCAAGCAGAGAAGCAAACAAAATTTCATAGTAACTAAGAGGAACATATTTCTCATTGGATGATTTCTTCAGCTTCATTTCTGTCTTGAAAGTTTGTATGAATTAAAGACTGACAAAGACAACCTGAAAAGGAGTCTAATAATCCACATGAACAGATATTTATAGGAGATGCTTGTAAATTAATTACACCATAAACCTTCATTGTCATAGGTTTTTACAACATTCCTGACCAGTCATATTCATGCACAAGATATGCAAATATGAAGAAAATGAATCTCTTCAGAAAGGAAGCACTTAGCATTGTCTCAGATAAAGAATAAGCAAACCCACAGAAATGCCAGGTTGATCACTGGATTTGCACTATTTCTTGTCATTTGACATTTTGAGGTGAAAATTAATATAAAATACTGCTCTTGGATTTACTGCTTAAACATTGTGGGGGTTTTGTAATTCTTCACAATTGCAGTTATAAGGACAACAGTGAAAGCTATATCTTCATCATTCTGTTTAAAAAGTTTCCTAGAAGTAATTTTATATATATAGAAAATGCTGGCAAATGATTCGTCTAGTTCTGTGCCATAGTTCAGCAACATGTTTAGCACCGAACAGTAATCCAGCAGTACACATTTAATCTGTGCAAGGTGTGGTTCTTTCACCGCGTATCTGGAGAATTAACCAGCGAAGATAGTATGAAGTGTATGCTTGTTTTAGATTTTATTGCCAGGCATAAATGTGGCTTGAGATGCAAGTCCTTGATAAAGTTAAAGCATTCTGGATGGCCAATGCTGCATCCTTAACAAAGCAAGAGTAAATTAAACAAACAATGTACCATCCCCAGTCCGAAACTTTTTGTTACAAATTTATCTGTCAGAACTTTAAAGTAAATCCACTCCAGAAGAGTAAAGTCATTCTGAATTTATGTTTTGTGCCCTTTGAGCTACTGTTTCTGTCTCTGGATAAGAGGTCCTAAATTCAGATTTATGGCATGACATTCTCAGCCCTCCTTATGGAGCTGGAGAATCTGAGCAAGCCAGCCATATTCCTGCCTGTAAAATGAAAAGGAAACGTGTCTGAGTCAATCTTTGGAAGAGAGAGGCTCTAGATACCTGTAAATTAGCCAAAAGAAATATAATAAAAATTGGGAAGAAATTAAAAAGGCTCAAAATAAGACTTTTGGATGACATAACAGTTCTCTGCCCAGTCTTTGAGAACTTTGGGAAAACACCTGCAACACAACTGATAAGATTTAATCATAAATCTCTAAGTCATAATCAAAATCTTGGCCTGACAGTAGTATCCTCTATTTAGTGTATTATCACAACACAATGAAAGAAATTCAGTAATATCTTCTTTTACTAACAATAAAGAATTACTTACTTTAAAAAAAAGGTTTTGGAGCTAGCCGGCTCCGACCCACCCACCGCAGAGCACGGCTGAGCCCCGCAGCCGCCATGGCGGTGCCTCGGGGAAAGCCGGGGTAAGGAAGGGCAAAGGGCTGCCCGGCAGCCAGGGCTGAGGGGAGAAGTGTGAGAAACAGCCCCGCCAGCCCCCAGGGGAGAGCAGGAGGAGGGGCCGAGGGGCTCCAGGTGCCCTCACAGGGATCCCCTGCAGCCCATGGAGACACTGTGATGGAGTAGGTATTTCCCTACAGCCCGTGGAAAGAGCATGGTGGTACAGATGTCCACACTGCAGCCATGGAGGACCTCATGCTGGAAGAGGTGAATATTTAGTGAAGGCACTGTAACCTGTGCAAAGCCCAGGCTGGAGCAGGTTTATCCTGAAGCACTGCAGCCCATGGGAAGGATCCAGACTGAAGCAGGGAAGAGTGGGAGGAGGAAGGAGCAGCAGGGAGGAGCTGTTATGGGTTGACAACAACTCCCTAGTCCCTGTCACCCTGCTCCACTTGGAGATGGCAATAAATTAAATTAATTTTCCCCAATCTGAGTCTGGTTTGCCTGTAACGGTAATTGATGAGTAATCTCCCTGTCGTTATCTTCACCCATGAATTTCCTTTCCTAGTTTCTTCCCCTGTCTTCTTGAGGAGAGGGAGTGAAGAAATGGCTGGGTGGGCATCTGGCAGCCAGCCAAAGTTAACTCACTGCAGTCGTCCATGCTGCATGAAGCAGTATTAGTTTATTCCTGTCTTGTTCCTAATCATACATTTTCTGTCACAAATCTGAGTTTTGTCCGGATGGACTTCGAATTCGTCTTTTGTATTTTGCACAATTTAACTATTTGCATCTTTGACATTGTATATCATTAGTAAAAGATAAACACCTTAATCCAAAGATGTCACTGTATTTTAAATTCTGAATTTATGCCCTAATGGTGAAGTGATTAACTGGAAGAGAAGTAAATGTTGTGGGCATTTACAGTTCAGTTCTTTTACTAGCACCTTACATGTGATAGTCAAGTTGTATATGTGTTGTATACATTGATCACAGTCTGGCCAGAGACATAACTGAGCATGGGTAGTCTTCAGTTGGAGTTGTGACTCCTACAAATGAATGCACTTGCTAAACAATTCTAGCTGGCAACAAGGTCATGGTAACAGTGATTAACAGGCAAGCCCTGGACACTGAGCTGAGAGTGATTAAAAGTGAGCTCTTTCATTAATTTCTTTGTGAGATGTTATAGTCTGTACTACTACGAGCTGGTTTAAAAAAAGAATATAAGAACCCATGATTTCACATATTCATTTGTAAATCTTCAAAATGAGGGGAGCAGAGTTCAACACTCTGCCAATGCTAACTTACCATTAATCATGAATTATAAAAGCAGAGCAGTTAATGCCGGAAGGGACCTATGAAGGTCATCTGGTCCAACCTCCTGCTCAAGATAGGGCTAACTGAAATTAGATCTGGCTGTTCGGGGCCATGTCCAGGAAAGATCTGAATACCTCAAAGGTAGAAGACCCCACAACCACCCTGGAAAAAACACCCACGCCAGCATTGACTACCTGCATAGTGATTTTTTTTTCCTTATGTCTTACTGGAATTTCAGTTGCTGCAATTTGTGGTTATTGCCTCTTGGGCTTTCACTGTTCAATTCTGAGAAGAGTCTGGCTCCATCTTCTCTGCAATCATCACTTAGGTAGCTGAAGACAGCAATTAGACACTCCTACCACCTTGTCAGTTCCCAGTGTCGGTATGTAGGGTTATTCCGTCACAGATTTGGGACTTTGCACTTGATGAAGAGGGTTGAACTTTATGAGATTTCTGGCCAGCCATTTCTATGTCTCTCAATGACAAGTACATTCTGCAAATGCCCACCTCCCTCTAGCCATTGACTTCACTTGCTTCTACTCTTTTATTCCTCAATTAATTACTTGTCTTCCTATTCATTCTCTTTCTGTAGACTTAACTGTATTTTTTTATTAGAATTCTAAAGTTTATATTTCACTTCCATTTCCCCTGTAGACTGATCGGACTCTTTAAAGTTGGATTTGGTTTGTTTGCTACATGACTAAACTGATGAAATGGTGTGATCCATTCATGAAAAGAGTGGTCATTAACTGATGGTACTACCAAATTACAGAGAATATCCATCTACTGCAAGTTGTGAGTATTCACAGATCATGAACAGCCCGCAGCACAAAAATTATTTACTGGAGAAAATAATATAAAATTAAAAATAATAAACCAG
Source organism: Psophia crepitans (assembly GCA_013399095.1). Lineage (NCBI taxonomy): Eukaryota > Metazoa > Chordata > Aves > Gruiformes > Psophiidae > Psophia > Psophia crepitans. The sequence continues at coordinate 483,355 of VWZZ01001889.1, forward strand.
ATTATTCAATTCTATTGGCAAAAAAATTGCAAATAGGAAGCTAATTAAATCAGTTGCATGTTATTTTTTAGCTCTAGTTTTATGATACCACTTGTGAACTGTATGATTAAACAATTATACCGTGATGTAAAAATAGTTTAAATGGTACAAAGGCAAATACCTTATTAATGTGTTCAAACCCAGAGAAATATGGCAACTCATTTAAGTATTGATAATTAATATATTTTTTGATTGTTACTATACTCACACTAGTGGAATGTGAGATTTGGTAATTTTTAAAGAAATAGGTCATTGCTATGGTAGAAGCCCGACAGATTCACAATTTAGTTCACTTATATTGCACCCACATCTGCAGCTCCACAGGTTTTTATAGCCTCGTTGGGCTGCCTTTATTTTCTTGTTCAATCAATCTCCAGCACAGGGTGAAAAGACTGCTGACATAGAAAGAAGGGGATGTTGTGTTCAGATAATTCCTCTAATACCCAGTCTATCACAAACATACCTAAAGCCTGACATTCCATTAATAGCTAGCTATCTGCAGGGAAATGTTTTGGTTACCCACACAGACTTGCCCTCCCCTCTCATAATGAAGTGAAAATCAGCTTTCTTATGGCAGCTGTTTTCAGATGTCTAAGTGATTTGTCCCTTTTGCTATGCAGACTTCCACAGAGGAAGGTAGAAAATCAAATTAATGGATCTGCAGTAAAAGAGCAGAAACAGAATATGAGCTTATTTTTACTATTACATCATAAAGAGAAGTTTAAAAGGGAGCTCATAGAGAAGCACAATGTCTCAGTAATACCATATTTAAAAAATTCTAGTCCTGCATAATGATTACCTTTAGCTCTTCCAATTGCATGTATTGAGGATGAGTAAGATATGTGGTAGTGGTCAGCGAGCTGTCAAACTTTATATGAAATTAAAAACATGGACCTCCTTTACTAAATAAGTTATCAGAATTTCTGATAGTAAAAATATATGATTCTTTGTGTAATCCATTATTCAATATTGCTTGACTAAGAGTGGCATAATATACACCACTAATGCACTATTTTCTCTCCAAACGTCTTTTCATGCATATTTGACCCATCAAGAAACAGCTCGGCAAAGGAGTTATGACTTAGCAGAGGACTACATCATCTTTGTGTACACCTTATTTTCACCCATTTCCAGGATAATCCAGTTCAGAGGACTTGCTGAATCTTCAGTTTTCTAGGATGGCATTCCTTATCCTGAGGCTCTTAGACAAGATCACAAAATTTTAGAAGTGCATACAGTATTAAAGATGTAAGTAATGAGTAATTTTCTTTTCTTTAAATCGGACTAGAAATCATGAAAAGCCTATGCTGTAGAACACAAAAATGTTCAACAAATTTGGAAAGGCCTGTATTTTAATCGGATGAAAGGTATGAAGGTACAACATAGAATTATAGAATCATAGAATCATTAAGGTTGGAAGAGACCTCAAAGATCACCTAGTCCAACTGTCCCCCCCACCACCTATTACCCACTAAACCATGTCCCTAAGTACCACATCCAACCTTTCTTTAAACACCCCCAGGGACGGTGACTCCACCACCTCCCTGGGCAACCCATTCCAATGCCCAACGACCCTTTCAGAGAAGAAATTTCTCCTCATCTCCAACCTAAACCTCCCCTGGCACAACTTGCAGCTGTTCCCCCATGTCCTGTCACCTCTTCTGTGAGAAGAGGTCAACCCCCAGCTCACCACAACTTCCTTTCAGGTAGTTGTAGAGGGCAATAAGGTCTC
>VWZZ01001889.1:485202-506593 GCA_013399095.1 Psophia crepitans
TTCCTGATACAGGCCAGGATGCCGTTGGCCTTCTTGGCCACCTGGGCACGCTGCCGGCTCATGTCCAGGCGAGCCTCAATCAACACCCCCAGGTCCTTTTCCTCCACACAGCTTTTCAGCCACCCTGCCCCAAGCCTGTAGCATCTCCATTTCCCCCTGAAATCATTCAGTTTTAGTTACTTTAGTAGGTAATATAGGTGGTAGGGAGACAGTTGGACTAGATGGAGATCTCTTCCAACCTTAATGATTCTATGATTCTATGATTCTGTGATTCTGCTTAAAAATCCTACCAACCAACCAACCAAAACCAAACACATACACATGCACACACACACACACGGTTTCAGGGTCATATAACAAGTATAACTGCTCAGGCTCAGAGGCCAAAGTAATGTAGGTTTCCATTAGGCCAGGGTATGTTGAAGGTGGAAAGACGCAGAACGGAACTGGACACTGATATCAACTTTTAGTTCCCAAGCATTCTGCAAATTGGGGCTCTAAATATATGTTGAAATAAAAAATTGCTGAAAAATCTGGGTTGATGTCTGGTAGGGCTCATCACATTGGAAGATTTACAGACAGTGGGAAGATCTGTTCATGGAGTCATCTGGGAAGGCTGTTTGCTCTAATACAATACCCAAGAACTTGCACGTACATACCTGACAAGAAATAAGTTTTCTAGCAGTGATCACCAAACAGATGGGATGTGTAATGTACAAAATAATACAGTAATGGGTAACTGAATGCAATTAAGTAACTGATACATTTACTTTATATGAAAGACCGTACTGAAATTCTGACAAAGGGTTCCGAGGAGTTTTAGATTCTTGTCATACGAGCTAATATCTGTGCTGTTTTGTGCATTCACAATTTAATTAAATTCTGACTTCCAATAAGCCTATAACAAAAAGGGGAAAAAAAGCATAAAACCCCAACGGATTTTATACAACCCTTGAAGAGGGTTCAGAAATATGAATTACAATTAACTGTTCAATGAAATGATCCAAATGGATTGCTGGAAACTAATCTGTCTTCATGTTAAATGATCCATATCAGGACAGTAATTAAAAATGCGCTGCTGTCATTAGCAGTTGTAATTCCTCAGACTGGCTTGGTGGAAAAAAAAAAGGTACAGAAAGCAAAAGTGGAATATATTACCTTTCTCACGATTTGAAGTAAGACTTTTTTTTTTTGAAGCAATCATCGCCACAACAAAATTACAACCCCTCCCAGCATTAACTAAATAGTAACTTCCCTTGTTTGAGCACATCCAGAAAGATTCCACAGGACAGCATTGAGGGTCCTTTCCAGATCAATGAATACCTTGTCCAACGTTGGGTATCTGTAGCTCAACACTCAGTTACTTTTCCAGCAGTTCCCAACACAGAATCAGAGAATCCTATTTTAAGTCAGAATCAGAGATATATTTCTTAATAGATTATACTAAAAACTGGCGCAGATTAAAAATATCCAGAAAGGAAATCTGAGATGAATGCAGTTTACTTCAGCAGAAGTGATTGCAGAGCTAGCAGCCTGCGCTGAGAGTAAAGGAAGACTTTCACCTAACTTTAGAAATCAAATGGTGAGGGGAAGAATTTTCTTCTGGAGTCAGTCAATAATTCTTCATTGACTAAAGAAGCATCATAGAAAAATATTTTAACATAAATGTCTAATTTTTACATAGTTAAAATTAGGTGAGCGGAGTATAACTTGATGCCTTCCATTCAGAAAATAAGCTTAGTCATATTGAATCAGTTAGCTGGTTTTGCACCCCTATATGCACATGCTTCCCTCCTATTCCCCCTTAATGTTAAGAGAAAAAAAAAAGTGTAGATCATAGGAACAAAGTAAAGATAACAACAATCAATAAATAAAACACTAGTTAGTGGAGGCTGATGACAGAAGAAGACAGAAAATAGCGAGAACCATCTGAGTAATGAAAACAGCATGCCAATGCAAAGTTCTCTGTGACAAGTGAAGGGACAAGGCAGGAACAGATACGACACACATGGGAAAGAATCAGTCTTAACTCGACTGATAATGCTGAATGGCAAAAAAAGCACGTAAAAGACAAAGGTCAGGAGGAAGTAGCAACATTATTGCTGCTCTGATTGACTTAAGTATAAAAGCCAGAGTGGAGCAGTAGCTGAAAACAGCAGTAAATTTACCACAATGTAATAGTTTCTATGAATTTAAGCAATTACAGCAACATTACTGTGCATCAAGATTTGTGCCTTATGGGCTAATATAGAAGACTTGAAAAGAAATTAAAATGACAGAGAAATGGTTCTCCTCCGTCTTCCTTAGCTTTTAGTCAGAATGATAGAATAAAAGCAAACTACTTTTTCTACGCTAGACACACAGGTTTTTTGTCACTATATATTTGTTTCTAAAGGAGAAATAAAACCTTTATATCTATTTGCATGTTAAGGAGCCAAAAAACACAGAAAAGAAAAAGGTCTGGAACAAAGACGTAGATATGAGCTAGTCTAACCTCTTTCCATCCTATCTAAACCATTTCATGAGATCTATAACCTCTTCAACGTATGGGGAAAAATACTGTTTTTAAATATTCAACAACTGCTATCGAAATGCATCCTCCTCTTCTTATCTAGTCTCCAGCAATCTTTCCTAAGGTTGTCAATGTTACTTAGCAAACTGATATATATATATATACACACACACATATTCAAAAATGGGAATGGACTTGATGATCTCTAGAGGTCCTTTCCAACCCCCACCAATTCTGTGATTCTGTATGTCTCAAAATAATGTGAAAAATGGGAAACGTCTTGTTCAAATACGAATTAAAGCAGTAAGAAGTGTATTTCATGAGTGTTATTTCAATCATTGAACGCTGCTGACCGTGGATCTTAGAAGATGGTATTACTATCCCGTTCTGCAGATCAGCGAGCTGAAGGTACTTACAAGATCATGAAGTTTTCATTATAAAAAATGGGAATAAATCCCATTTCTCTGAAATTTAAGTGCTTTAAAAGTCCCATTCTCCAGGTCATTTTGGTAAATCTCTGGCTCTTTTAGGCAAACTCGTATTTAAAACTGACCTATTTTTCTTACAGCTCTGGAAAACCCTAGACATAAATGTCTCCATAGCAGAAGGAGTAAGGAATGCCTAAAAAGCAATAATTATTTCTATTTCTAACCTATATAATCGATACTACAAAGACCAAAATAGTTTGCCTATAAGCCTTTGGAATGATTTGGGAAATCTGCATGTGAAATCCAATTTGGTTTTACGAAACATTTGTACTCCTGTGTAGAGATATTATGGGTGTGACAACACTCAGAACTGACTGAGATTCTGAAAAGTAGACCGTAAGAAACAAACCCTCTAATATCTCCATTATTAGGTGATTTCTAACCACCTCATAGGAGTTATTTCTGGTTGGCCACATCAACTAGAGCAAAGGGAAATCAGATACTCGGGTCAGACAGAGAATACTCAATCTACAGGACAAGATAGGAAAAAGTAAATCTGAAATCCTTGGAGTTCACTCATATAAACAGTGCACAAAATGAGGAGAAAGCTGAGGCCAAAGAAGTTGTAAAAGAGCACTGATAAGCATTTACCTCATGCTCAGTGTGTCAAGTGTAAACATAAGCTTGCTGACTCTAAATACATGTATTACAAAACATTCTGGCAGCGTGACATTTTTTGATGTTAAAAATACCCTGCACATACTTCCAAAAGCAGTTGGTCTCCGTCTTATTCTGTTCCTTTTGGAATTTGTGGTAAAACTTTCTGCAGAAGCTGCGCCTGACTTGCAGAGGAAGAATTACTTCACTGCAGAACCCTTCGAAGAATCTGGCTTTACAACTAACATAACAGTAGGGTAATAATTGTGTGTTTGTTTTGGGGAAAAGAAATTACAAGTACACTATTGTACTCCATCTTTCGAGATCCCTCGAATAAGTTAACACAGATGAAAAGTTAGATCATTAAATGATTTGATCACTCCTATTTTCTTGTTCTCTGTACTTGACCCACGAGATAGCTACTGAACAAAAGAAAATTTATATACTTTTAAATACATGTGGAAAAGCAAGTGGGTTAAACCTCTGTGATAATCCATTTAGCTTCTTGCACCAAATTAACTTTTCACATTGGACATTTGGCAAGGTGATGGAGAAATAAAATAAAGAATGTACAATGGCTTTTTTTGTTCTCATGATAATTATTTTAACAGTAGCTGACAGATAACACAGAATGATGAGGAAATTGCTCTTGGATTTTGAAAATGAGGTCAACTCAGCATGTATTTATTTTCTCAAAGGTTCATACAATTGGACTTGTCTATTTGAACAGGAGTTCAAATTTTGGTCATTGTGTTCATATTGTTCCTCATTACCCGTTGTGCGTGCTACAGAAATCAGACCATCTTTCAAAACAATTTAAATGCTCTCGAGATGCTGAATGGTAAAAATCTTTGTAACTTTGTGTTGTTAAAACTATTGATGACTTTATTTTAATGTCTATCCAAAATATTAAAAAACGCCTGATATAAAATATAACCGAACACTTGGAATATTAAATATTATATTTGAAATTGTATTGCTTTTTTTTTCTATGACAAGCTTTCAGTCTCACTTTGTCTTCATCTAAAAATCAGAAATGCCACTCAGAAACAAATGAAAACTGGACAGCTGAGACATGGGACTACTCCGCACGGAAGGATTTACATACAAATGTAAATCAGTTCTCACAGATTTTATATGCTTTGAAGAAAAAAAAGAGAAAAACTGTTACTTTAAAAAGTCAGTCTGAAATGTGACAAAAAGTAAGAAAATTATTAGAAAGTGATCAAATGGCAATGCTGTCAAAAATCAGACCTTAAAAAATTCCATTTAGATGAGACCAATATTTCAGATTTCTTACAATATTGTTTCCTCATGGGAAGGATGGGGCAGGGAATGGCAAGGGGATGCCTCAGTATATTTCTACAGGAAATATATGTCTGACTGTCTTCAACAACCTTACAGTTTCGTTAGGGGGCACTAATGTCCTGCTTGTACCAGTATACATTTCCCAGCCCCCAGTAATGTTGTGGCTGGTTATCTTTGAGATCAAGTTATCCAAGAGAAAAAGGAGGTCATAAATTATAAAGTCAAATTGTGTTATCACATGCATTTTTGCAGTGTTTTCAAAAAAAGAGTATGTGGAGGCTGAAAACAGCATAATCTCTCAGAACAATGATTTTTACTGCAGTCACACATGACCACATGAATAATCAAATATGAAGAAAAAGGATACTTTTTCAGGGTGAAGCAGCCTAGTAAAATATCTATTGAATTGTGTAATAATACAGCCATACAAACAATTATATTTACACAAACTGTAAAAATTTGAGAAAGATAAAAGAATAATGGAATTATAAATAGCATTTATTGTTATTGCATAATTTCAGTTGTTTTGGCTAGGAATTATGTGAAAAAATATTTAGGGAATTTTGTTTGAAAATTATTTCTAAACTATTTTCTTATAAAAGCATGAAAAAAAAATAACAGTTCTGAAACAGTGAAGACATGTTAGTAGCATTTACACTGCCTCGGGAAAGTCAACAGAATATACCTGGCTCATGCAAAAGTCACAGAGATGAAGACAGACCATTTGTTAAATAAAGTGCAAAAGCTGATTTTTTACCTCATTTGTAATAAATAACATCCTCTGAAAGGATCAATCTTCAGTGAAAAATAAATATACAGAGAATTATGAGATATTCTGTCCAAGGGAGATTTAGATTTACTAAGTCAAAAATTAAAGATGAAAATGTTGGAAGGCCATGCTGGAAACCTAGAAGAAAAATTAAATCCAGGTAAAAACCCTGCAAACTAGAGAAGAAAATAGCAAGAATACTAGGAAAGCTATAAAAAAATAAAAAGTTTTTAAAAAATCATTAATTTAAAAAAAAAAAATTCATAGGCTGTGACATAATGTGTAAATTTTTTTCTGTTGCCTTCCAGTAATTCACACATTAAAGATTACAATTTTTCTTTCTTAAAGGAACTCATTGATTACTCTTACCTACAGTAATGTGAAATTTTGCAGTAACAGTAAAAAAATTATCTCGGTACACAAAATTTTTTAAAAGAAAGACTGTATTGAAAGAAACTGAGTGTGAAGTTATTCTGTTGTTGATAAACTCAAGGATATAGATACGTGATTTTTTGTTTAAATCTTAAAATGTAAGAGGGAGAGTATGTAAACAATTACCATCAATGTTTTTGAATGTCTATATTTTTTGATGGACAAAATGTATGTGTGTCATTTTGAATCAACTGTGCATAAGATTCAAGTGAGTATTTTGGAAATATGTGCTGTGAGGGTGTCAATAGACACTTAGATAAAGGGACATTGTGAAAATATCCTGGTTCTCAAAATACTTTAAGAAGATTTCATATTAAGAAGTATTACAGAAACTAAGTTGCCACAGAACTGCTAGCTAGGTTGCTTAATGGGGACCCATAAAGCTGGTTTACGTATAGAAAGCAGAGGAGAGAGCTTAATTCTCACTTTTTAGGGTAGAGAAGAGTCTGTAATGGAGTCCCTCAAGGACTGTTGCTGATGTTGGGTTGTTTTGGAGATTTCACTGATTCGTTCTTCAGCAATGGCCTAAAGAAAGAAGGAATCAGTAAAATCTCCATGTTTGCTGCTGATGTTAAGCTTTGGGTAACTGTCAGATGCACTAATGATGAGGAACTCTAGAAATATCTCTCATACTTGCATTAATGAGTAAAAAAGGTGGAACATGACCTTCAGTGGAGATAAATGTAAGATCATACATCTAGGGGAAAAAAATCTCCAACATGACTACGTGACGCTAAAGCTGGAAGTAGCAGTTGTAACTCAGGAAAAAGATCCTGGGAGAATTGTTAGGGTGGTCTGAAATCTTCAATTCAGCACATGGTGGCAGCCAGAAAATATTGGGGAAACCATTAGGAGGGTTAATGACAACAATAAATATGACATCATTAAAATTTACTTAAAATGCTACTTAAAACCCTTGGGACACTCTCACCTTGAGTGTATCTTCTGCTGAATGGGCAATTTCCCTTCCCTGCAACTGAAGAATAACAGAGGAGACTTACAGAGGGTGCAGAGGGAGGGCAACTGAAGTGTTTAGGTGTCTGTATCCTTCCAAAGTGGTATCTCCCATTGAGAGACAGAGCATCCTATTGAGATTAGCTGGATAGATGGACAAAGTTGTTCAAGCCTTATGTTTTGTAAAAGCCTACTTTATATACATACAATGTGTTGCTTTATTTCTTAAACACAAGTCCAGTAATGTTCCCAAGTTTCCATGTTTAAGGAGCTTTCAACAGAATTTGGATTATCCTGAATTAATGAAGAATGAGACCCATGTTCCCCTCTAAAGTCTTGTATGGAAAACTTGGTACAACTACTAAATGAGTCAGAGCACTGTGTTTGCCTACCATGCTTGAGCCTGGTTCCAGTGATCTAGCCCCTTCTTAGCTCAGAAGCGATCTGCTTACAAAAAGGTGCTCAAAATTTCCTTTCCTGAAATGAACGTCATCTCTGCAGTACAGGGGAGTATGAACACATTCACACCCAGTCGCTCACCTTGAGATGCAGACGTTCTTTTGTTGACAACCCCACTTCCAAACAGTAGCAAAGAATTACAAAGGTTCGAGCATATCTCCCCAGTAAGACGTTTGAGGCATTTATAGTACCCTTTATCGCTAAACATGACGTTATATGGCATGATATATCCCTCTGATCAATTTGCATCAGCTGACCTGACTGTGTCCCTGCCTGAGTTCTTACCCACCCCATTCTACTCACTGAGTGCTCAGAATGGGAAAAAGACAAGACTTTGGCACTGTGCAAGCACTGTTCAGCAATAGTCAAAATATTAGGGAGTTAGAAACACTGTTTTAGCCACAAATACAAAACACAGAACTGTATAAGCGACTATGAAGAAAGTTAACTCCACCTCAGATAGACCCAGTATGATAGAATATTACTTAATCTAATGATGTAATGTACTGTGTAAACAAATAGCAATGAAGTAGATACGATAACCCTTATATCTAATACAATGATATGAAGCATACACATTGGTGACAGTTGGTGACACTGTGGGTTCTGAATGACAAAAAAATAAAAAAGGGGAAAAATGTTTAAAGAAAAACGTGATTATACTAACATTTATTTAACACTATTTAGGTAGCAGGGATTTTAACCTCCTAGGAAGCAAAATCTTCACTCACAGCTCAGTTCTGAGAAGTTTCAAGAAGATACAAACTCCTGCATTAACAAATCTCAAAGTCAGAGCAATATTATGTTAAACAGATCTTTCTTTTATCATCTTAAGCACTAATATGAAACTACGTAAATCTACAGAGGGAATCACATAAGTTTATAGGCTGTAAATTTCGAGCTCCTTTGCAGTTAGGTTATTTCTTCTGACCTTTTTACCCGTGGAGAGCACTAATTCACCTCTTCCTGAGATATCCAGTATTTCCTGGTCATCTTGCTTCCAGTCAGCCTAACCTAATGCTGTGTTGGCACAAGTAACCTGTTGTGTACTTAATGTTGTGGTGCTTATATATGCTAAGCTACTATTAATCCACTTCCTTATTCTATCTTAGAGTACTTTGTATAACAAAACAAAGAGTGTGGAATAACAATTATAATGTTTGAAGAATATAGTTATCCACTGTAAGACAATGATTGTGTGATAGAGTTCTCTAAATTATCCTTCACCTAAGCCTTCCAGTCCTGCAGGTGAAAGTGGTGGCCCAGATCCATATCATAGCTGATGTGAGTCCAGACCTTTTGTTATTTTCAGAGTATTAGTTCTGATTTGGTCTGAAAAATTAAATAAGATTTTAAAAAAAATTAACTTTCCCATATGTCCTATTCTGAATGAGTTTTAAATCAGTTCTACGATGTTACCAGGCTCTTTTCAGTGGTGTCCAGTGACAGGACAAGGGGCGATGGCCACAAACAGAAAGTTCCATCTGAACATGAGAAATAACTTTTTTATTGTGAGGGTGACAGAGCACTGGCACAGGCTGCCCAGAGAGGTTTTCAAGTCTCCTTCTCTGGAGATATTAAAAACCCACCTGGACATGATCCTGTGCAACCTGCTCTTGGTGATCCTGCTCTAGCAGGGGGATTGGACTAGACGATCTCCAGAGGTCCCTTCCAATCCCCATGACTCTGTGATTCTGTGATGTACAAGAAAAGGTAATATAGAGAAAATAACCAAATACTACCAAATATCAGTAACTTCCAAAAAACAGACGGTTGGTTGAAGTGTTTCAGATACACTTTATTTGCAAAATTTAATAATTTTAATAAGCATATCTGCTTCTTAATTTGTAGACACTGTTAGACTTGATAAAGATATTTTGTGAAAATTTATGACTGTGCTACTTAGAATCATTTCACCTTCAAAAAGCTTTGACATTTTTAAACTGTATTTTTTAAGACCCTCTACTGAAAAATACTTGTTTCTGAAGAATGTTCCCTATGCCACTTTTCCTTTTTATTTGCCTCTAAGCTTTCTTCTCCTGTCCTGTTTTTCTTTTTATACTCCGCCACAGTGGACAGTGGGCAGGACACGGGAATGAGGCTAAACTATTAATTTCACCATGAAGCCCACGTTAAAAACAAGCAAACAAATTCGCACAACCTTAGAACAAAAGGATCAGACAAAAGCCAGAGGGGGTTAGTGAGAAGTCTTTCACACAGACCGGTATGTGCTACTAAGAGTGTGGCACAGGTGAAGACAGCTCTAGGTAGTGGAGAGAAGTGCTAGCAGCTGGAAGCAGTCTTACATTAGCACAGCTGGTGAAGACCAAAAAAGCACTTTAATTTCTTTCTGTTAACATGGTGGCTGCAGCAGCGGCCCTCTGAGCACAGTGCGGGGTAGAGGCTAATAGTTAACGGTATTATTATAGCTACAGTTCTTATGATTAAGAACTTCTGTTTGTTGTGCTATTTAGAAAGCCTTTAGGAAACAACCTTTATTTGGGATGGGGGCTGGAGGCGGTAGGAGACTGGGGACGATAACTGCTGGGACCTACGCAGCCTGGGACAGAGTGGAGCAGAGCAAGGCAGGTGGAAGAAATGCTCCTCTGGGAGGGCTGAGCCACGGGAGAGGCTGCCACAAGGTTGCTCGCTTAAATGAGGGCTTCCCGTTTAGAATTCCCTCCCAAGCCTGTGACTTTCAGCACTCTCTCATTGATGAAGGGGCTGTGGGGGTTCTTCTTTCATCTAAAAATAAAAGACATGGCTATTACAAACTCTGAATTTAGGGTTGCATTGCCATCACTGCACCCAAGGAAGAATCATATCCCCTCTCTTATTAAACCAAAACTACAAGTTACAAAAAATTGCTGTACTATTTGAAACCTTCCACTCATGTGGCATGTTCTTTCACTACAGCCCCTTTCTTGCGTAGAATAAAAATGTTTATATTCTACTGCACAGTCCTCCTGGAGAAAAGGAGACCATTTCAAATTATTTACTAGAGAAGAGAGAACCGGCTGGATTTTTTTTTCTTTTAGTTTTGTTGTTGTTGTTGTTGTGGGTTTTTACAAAGTATAAATTACTTTAATTTCTCTCCATTCCCCTTTATGCCTCTCACATCAGGCAGAAATTTGATTAAATTGCCATCTGTAATGAGCATAATAAACATGTAATGATAAGACCACCGTTTTAGCAATCTTTTTCTTAGGGTTTGTTTTGTTTTACCCATTGACTCTCTTTTTAGTTGCCTTGATTTTTTTATCTCCTTCCCTACGCAATAATCAGCTTCCATCAGCTGTGAGAAGAACATCTATTTATTAAAGTGGATTTAAATGAATCTAGGCTAAAGCATATTTTAAGTTATCTTCTGTACCCCCAGATCCTCTTGATACAAACTTTTAATTTGAAGCGCTCATAGCAAACTTGGAGAATGTAAAATTTGAAGTTACGTTTAGGTGACTAACCACAACTAGGAAAAAATTACTCAGTGAACACAGAAAGAAAACCCACCAGAACTTTCTGACTCTGAGTGCATACAGGGGTGAGAAAGCAGAGAGGGCTACAGCTCCTGTATTTCCTGGGAAATGCCTATGCTATCCATTGTGGGATAGGACTCTGTTTTGTTAATGAGTAACTTCTTGACAGTTGTATTGTTGGGTAGTAAAACACTTCACTAAGGTTGTTGTGGGAATATTTTTATATGTTTAACACATACAAATAAATAAATCATTAAAATTTTATATACTTAAAAGAATGTAAAAAGGTATATATTAAAAGCATCCTTTAAAACTCCCTTCAAGTATATATTTTACTTCATAATCCATTATCTGCTCAAATATTACCCACTATTAATGACGGTTGCAGAGACATACCTTTCTTTGAGTGTATACATGCCATTTCTAATGAACTAAGAACAACTTCTCTGCCTGCAGATGTGCACATTCTGCCTTCAGTATAATTTTTCAGCAAAGACTTCAGCATTTAATCGCATTTGCTGTGAATAGAGAACTGCATGGCCATGGCAATTACACTCTACACCTATACAGATCTGATTGCTGAAGCAGAGCCTAAGACCTTAACTTAGAAGAGCACATAAACCCACACCTATCTGCAGATATGTCCTTAAGACCCACTGACACTGAAACAAAAAAGTTGAAGAGCAGTAATTTTGTGACCTTGGACGTCACAACAGACACAGCATGTTGCAAGATAGTACCTCACTGATAAGATCTCTAGACATTACCATAATAAAGGAAAACAACACTTATTTCAGAAAATGGGTATCAATTGCTTAGTCACGATCTAACTTTCTATCTCAGGATGTCATTTTCTCCGCAAAAAAACAAATGAGGGAAAATAAAAGGAAACCTTCTGCACCTTCAAGATAGTGACTGATCGTGGTACTGGGTGTTTGTTGTTCTGCATGTTTTTTTCAGATTATACAACATATTGAGGATACAGCCACTTCTGAATACAAATTATAATGATTTTAGTGAGAACAATGAGAATGAAAAAATAGATCTCAGAAAAGCAGAACTGCAATATTTACAAGTAAAACCAGCTAAAACAGGGAAAAGTCAAGGGGAAGTGGTTCAGTTCCTCACAGAGGAAATTTCTTAGTTCGGAGCCGGCACTGGAAGAGATGCCATTACCTACAGAAGGAGGAAAAATGCTGTTCAAAGGTGACTGAACATCTTTGCATGAAAAAGCACCTGATGTTGCATGAATAAAATCTACCTAGTTACTTTAGAATTGATTTTGATATCATCAACCAAAGGAAAGAAGACAATCGAAAGCAAGATACAGATACAGATGTGATGAAAAGATCATATAGGCCTCATGTTACATATTTCCTCTTTTAAAATGTTTCAAGTAAAGGAAATGAGTAGTGCACAGAAACAAAGCCTTTCACCAAATTTTAATAAGTAAAGCGCTTGCAAAGTTAGCCTTAACTTAGCCAATGACTAGAAGAAATAGAAATAGAATCATTAAGGTTGGAAGTGACCTCAAGGATCATCTAGTCCAACCGTCCCCCCACCACCTATTACCCACTAAACCACGTCCCTAAGTACCACATCTAACCTTTAAGAGCACTGAGGCATTTTACTGTATAACTGTGGAGCATATTCCATAAAAAATTGCAGGATATATGTCATGTCTCTTGGAAAATGAGCTGTTGTAGTTCTGTATGATATGTTGGAAAGCTGATTTTATGAGTCAGCAGCAGTATATGGAGAAAAGGGAGTTTTCCACTCTTAAAATTGTATTGATTTATTTTTTTAAACTCATGTGAGGTAATAGGCATTTCTGTTTAGCCTTTTGAAAGCTTGTAAATAATATTGCATGACTTTATTATGGACTTGTAACATATATATCACATAGTTCAAACTTTTACTACAAAACACAAAACCTAGTTTTTCTACTGTTCTTCCTAAATTTTTTAGTCCAGATGGGGATCATCAAAAGGGCTCAGGGAGCTGTCAGTGAAATTCTAGAGGTTATGGGTTCAGCTCTGAATGCCTGCTTGGAGAGGCAGCTAGGGTCCCCCTAAAAATTTAAGCATTTTAGGTGGTGCTCTTGCACAGTAGAGTGGATGAGTAGGAGGTCCTACAGTGATTAGGAGGATACAAGCAGGTGCTGCCCCACACTTTTTTTTTTTTTAAATGAAGATACTTCTTCAGCCTTTAAAAACCAGGGGGGAAATGTAGTTTTCCTGTAGGCAAATAAAATTTCCCTATGGAAAGGTAGAACTTGAATTAAAATAAGAGCCTGCCTAAAGCAGAGCCAGCTACACTTACCATGTGTTAATGGCTTTATAGGACAAAAAAAAAAGAATAAAAATCAACCCACAGGAAAAAGCCCTTCTCTTTATGAGTTTTACTACTCATTTTACTGACCTAAAGCCATAACGATGGGATACTTCTTAGTACTAAAATTTCATGAAAATTGTAGATTTGGATGCTGGCAGACAGCCAAAGAGAACAGAAATGCATTAAGTTGTATAGGATGCAAATGAGGGAGGAAGACTTGGCAAACAGTCAGTCAGTTGTACCCTAGTCATCCTTTGATAGGCTAGAATCCCCTTGGATCTCCTCCTCTACTCTCGTGAGATCTCACCTGGAGTACTGCACCCAGTTCTGCAGTTCCCAGCACAAGAAAGAGAGAGACATGTTGGAGCAGGTCCGGAGGAGGAGAGCCACAAAAATTATGAGACAGAAGAAAGAAAATAGGCTAAGAAGACTTCTGAGGAGTTCGTCTCCTGTGAAGAAAGTCTGAGAAGAGTTGGCAATGTTCAGTCTGGAGAAGGGTCTGGGGAGACATTATTGAGGCCTTCAATACTTAAAGGGGGCTTTTGAGAAAGATGAAAACAGGCTTTTTACCAGGGCCTGTAGTGATAGAACAAGGGGTAACAGTTTTAAGCTAGAAGACAGACAGTTTAGATTAGATCTAAGGCAGATTTTTTTCATGATGAAGGTGGTGAGGTACTGGCACAGGTTGCCCAGAGAAGCTGTGGCTGCCCCCTCCCTGGCAGTGTTCAAGGCCAGGCTGGATGGGGCTTTGGGCAACCTGGTCTAGTGTAGGGTGTCCCTGCCCACGGCAGGGGGGGTGGGACTAGATGATCTTTGAGGTCCCTTCCAACCCAAACCATTCTATGATTCATTGACATAAGATTCAAATGTACTGACACATAACTAGGGGTGTTTCATTAATTGTTAGGTTCCTTAAAATGCCTATGATGGAAAGTAACGTATCAACGAAAATTATATTTTACTTATTCAGCAGAAACAGTAAAGTACAGGTGTTTATTAATTTCAAATATATAATTCTAAATTACAGGAACATTCGTTAGGATTATTTTTTTCTCTTACCTGTATTTCTTAGTAGCTTTTTATGAAACAGTTTGATTGCATTTTAGCAGCAGCAGGCAAAGGATGTAAGAGTTAGAATACTGGACTCACCATAGCCTGTATATCTATTTTTCACTAATCTGTCTGTGTTCAAAGCCTTTATTTTTTTCCCACTGTCACTTTCTATCAGTTACAGTTTACATAATTCATTACAAAAACCACCCATGAAACGTATTTAAAATGGAACTATGATATCAAGTTAAAGCAGAAAATTCCCAGACTTCAAAATAAGAAAAACAATTTCTGATTGGGCTGAAAGAGGAAAGGCATTCTAAACTAGAAGAGCTTATCTGAACCTAAAAAGCAAACAGTTTTAGTGTGAGTAATATATGACTTCACAATAAAAATCCTGTGATAAAATGAGAGAGTTGCAAGTGGATAGCATTCGGCTAATCCTTTTTCATGTCTGTTTTGGTTTAACCCAGCAGGCAGCTAAAACAACCACACAGGCAGTCACTCACTTCTCCCCTACACCAATGGGATGTGGGAGAGAGTAAAAAAAAAAGAGATAAAACAAGTGGGTTGAGATAAAGACAGTTTAATAGAACAGAAAGGGAAAATACTACTACTACTACTAATAATAATAATAATAATAATGACAACAACAACATTAACGACATTATGAACAATAACAATAGCATAAAAAAACAAGTGATGTACAGCACAATTGCTCACCACCCGGAAATGATGCTCAGCCAGTTCCTGAGCTGTGCGCCTCCTGTCCAACACCTCCAGTTACATATGGAGTATGACATCATATGGAATGGAATATCTCTTTGGTCAGTCTGGGTCAGCTGTTCTGGCTGTGTCCCCTCCCAAGTTCTTGTGCACCCCCAGCCTACTTGCTGGTGGGGTGGTGTGAGCAGCAGCAAAGGCCTTGACTCTGTGTAAGCACTGCTCAGCAATAACTAAAACATCTCTGTGTTATCAACGCTGTTTTCAGCACAAAACCAAAACACAGCCTTATACTAGCTACTATGAAGAAAATTATCTCTGTCCCAGCCAAAACCAGCACAATGACAGCAGTCTGTTTTCAGTCACCTTAAGAGGTATCTTTCTAAAAGCCCCCTTTTATACAGAAGTGGTTAATCTACACAGATTTTAGGCTCCTGGTATCTCAAAGGAACTTTTCCAAAACTTCTGAAAGTTTCTGAACATTTCTTTTCAATATCATGTATATTAAAAATTAAGAGAGTTTTCCCAGAAAAATTCAGACCAGAAAGATTCAAATGTTTTCCTCAAATATTCTGTATGCAATTTTTTCTAATTTGTTATTATTTCTTATTCATACCCCAATTACTTCCGTCCAGTTAACAATTACAAGGTTACTTCAATATTATGCGTTTGTATTTAATACCAATTCAAAATCAGAAATTTAATCAAATATTATCTATTTCCAACCACCGTGTTTATTTTCATAGTACTTTCTATACACTGTGATGATTACAATTCAAGTTGACATGAACTTCAAAAAAATATTTACTAAATAGAAAATTATAAACATAAAATTAAATGTTAATGAAAACTTATCCCTTATTTCATTTTATAAAACTAATATTCTCCAATAAATTATTAATTGCTTTAACCTAACTTTTCTTGTTACTTTTACACCTTCCTTGGCATAATTTTTCATTCTATAACATAAGCAGCACCCAAAGATCATATGTAATAGAATATTAGACTGTCATGCAATGTAGGTGGGAAACAGCTCATTTTTAGGTGTACTAAGACCATGTATGACATTCTGCTATATAAGGATTAAGTGCAGATTTAGCAAGTCCATGTGAATTGCACCTCAGACATATTTCTCTGAGTCACACAATCTTTTATGGTTTTTAAGTGCTTTCTGGGTTCTCTAAAGCAGATTTTTTTTCTCACCAGACTATGTCAGATTATAATCGCACTCCTTGCAGTGGCTCAGCTGTGCCAGATATGACTGAAGAAGGGTCAGAGAGCATTAATTCTTCACTCCATGCCACTGAACTGCTCACAGAACACAGCACATGGACTCGTCATACTGCCTACCAACATCAAAGCTCATCCAGGCAGATGATCCAGGGAGTTCCAGTGCTGATGAACAGATACACAGCTTAAGTAGCATAGATAAAGGAGACTAATTCAGGATCTATATTCACTTTCTGTTCAGGGGGACTATACAGGGAACCAGGTCTGGCAGCCCTGCAAGCACCCTGAATCACTCATTGCTCACTTAAACATCACAGTATGAAAATGACTAAATTAATTAAAGAGTGCGCCCTCCATCCACGATAAAGGAGGACTTCAGCTTTCGGTTGTTAAATAAAATGGTTTTAGAGAGAGTCAGTCTTTCCTACTTTGTAGAGTCAATACGAAATTTTAGCTAAATAAAAAGTTGAGGAAAAACCCAACATTGTTGAATTTTTTGTCTTTGTGTTGATCTCATTCAGACTTGGCTTTTTGCCTGGTCATTTCTTGGTGCCCAATGGGAAACATCAAGGAGGCTGATGCATCAGCTTTCACCATCTGCAAAGTAAGAAGAAAAAAAAAAAGAGCAATTTCATGGCACAAAAAGTCTAAAGTGATAGTGAAGGCAAAAGGTTCCAAATGTCATTACCTTCTGTCAGAAATGGATCTTTAAAAGTAGATAAAAGCTGATCATGTCCCTAAAGTAAAATAAACCAGGGGATGACAGGAAAAGATATTTATAGGGAATGAAAGTAAAGTGCTTTGCTTTGGAATCAGGCCATAAGGGAAAGTGCAGCTAAGGATAATACATTTTACAATCTTCCCCAGGCTGTATTAGTCTTCTTGCAATTTTGCAGAATAATAGAACTAAAATGTTCTTTCCTGGCGCGGTGGGTTCAGCTTCATTAGGTTGGATTTTTTGGGTTTTGGGGTTTTTTTTAGTATACTGGCATTTAGATAGCAAGGAGATATGTCCCTTTTATCACCCAAAAGGGCAGATTCAGATAATTAGGTTACTTGTTCTAATATCTGAAAGGATCAACTAAGCTTAGGGGTGTGATGCATTTGCTTCTTTAGGAATAGCCCACTGCTTTTTTAGGAATTATGTCAACTAACTCTTCTAAAGCAAGTTGGTCATACTTGGAAATTGTTGTTAACAGGCTTGATTCAATGTCCGCTCGAACGGGGACTTTCACTGACATCACCGTTGCTACCATCACTTATGTCAACTGGTTGTGAGGCAAGCCCCAGGAGATCACAGAATAGTGATTATATTTTTAAAAAAATATATAAAAAATCATACTTATGTTTGAATCTTGCTGCATTACTTATTTATAGAGGTTAATTAGAATCTAAATTATCTGTTAATATCTCAGATTTCAGTGGTATTTTAAATCTATATCCAAATACAGCTTCTTAAGTATATATTTAATTAACATGTTTAAAAGTAATTATCTAACAAACTGTAATGCATATTGTTCAGTTACTGTATTTATAAAAGTTTCAGCTTATTTTTGAACTCGTGTCAATATTTAAAATGAAACTAAGCCACTTTTAAGTCATTATTTCAATTAATCAGTCTACTTGAACATCAGCGAAGTTTAGTCCCATGTTTTAAAAAGTGTTTGGGTGGGATGGGCCAGTGATCCACCTGAGAACAGTTTTAAAATATCTAGCATGTTCATGAATACTAAACAAATTAGTTGTTGAGGGAAACATATTACCACAACATTTGGAAAATCATGAAGAGAAAATTAAACTTGATTCATAATTTTAGCTTTGATTCATGAAAGCATGGAAACATACGCTTAAAGCTAAGGATGTTCTATCATGCTTTGTTTAATCTTGTCTGTAATGTGCACCCAACATGAATGAGTAAATTAAAACTGTAGAGTAAGACTTCAAGTATGAGTTTACATCTTTTGAGAAGATGGGCAGGGGGAAGTGGAAAACTGTCAAGAGAACTAAGGTACTAGGGACAAGGATATGATAACAGCAGACTTAAAGATCCATCTAAAAATGAAGATTATATGCAATGTGATTGCTTATTTTTTCTTAATGTAAACCAGATGGCATCTAAATGGGTAAGAAACACAAGTTTATGCCACAGTCAGGAATGCTATCCATCTTACTACTGGCATGGACCTGGTAAAGTCAATTCAATCCTTTAAGTGAAAAACAAGGAGAGTAAAAAATTCTCCCTCTGAGGAATTTCTATGGAGCTAAGGAGACTATACAAGGCTAAAAATTACTTTAGAGCTTGAAAAATACACTTGTAAGGGAAGATGTGACAATAAAAAGAGCTAAAGAGTAAATATTACTCCTTTATTAAAAAATTCAGCCACATCCATATGGCTAAACAAGTCAATATTAACCAGAGTGGGACAAGACCTCAGCCTGAAGTATGAGGGAAAACAACAGGTTAGAGGGTAGTTTGGATTAATTAGGTATTTTCAGCTAATTGGATCTGAGGGACTTTTTCTTAAGGCACTTAAAAAACCCAAAGCACCTCTCTAAAGGAATCTTAAAATACAAATGCTAAATGACTGCAGAAGGACTTCCATGTAATATATTTACAAAAAGGAAAAAAGAACCGGCTGAAAATCACAAGTCTATCAGTGCAGGTTCAATTCACAGAGCAAACATCCAAAAACAATGGAAAAATTACTCCAACTAGTTGCAAGCATTCTAAATGAATAGAATAGAATAGAATAGAATAGAATAGAATAGAATAGAATCATTAAGGTTGGAAGTGACCTCAAGGATCATCTAGTCCAACCATCCCCCCACCACCTATTACCCACTAAACCACGTCCCTAAGTACCACATCTAACCTTTCCTTAAACACCCTCAGGGAAACAGAGATGTAGGAAAACAGAGACACTACAACATGGACATTTCAGAAACAATTAATTCAGAACAATCTAATTCTATTTTTTCCTAGGGTAGCAGTGTCTATGGCCTGGGTCAGTCAGATATTTTGACTTAACTAGACTTATGATTCTGTTTTATATGAAAATTTCACATATTAAAAATGTTGCAATGTGGACGCAAAGCTTTTCAAAATGCATTCTCAGAAGGCTGCCATCAGTAGTCTGGTAACTAGAAGACTGCCTGCGGAAGGGTTTCATAAGGATTACATTTAAGCAGAAACAACTGGGGACATAACTATGGGGTGAAGGACAGCTGGCAGTTCTGCACCACAGGGTCGGGGGATTTAAGTAGAGTACAGTCAGAAAGTGAGTCAAAGAGGCTGTCTTGATAGGAGAAGCAAAGCATGCTTCCTTCTCTATTCACCACTCTTAAGGCCTCCATTTTGATGGCTGCACA
This sequence comes from Psophia crepitans, assembly GCA_013399095.1. Lineage (NCBI taxonomy): Eukaryota > Metazoa > Chordata > Aves > Gruiformes > Psophiidae > Psophia > Psophia crepitans. The sequence continues at coordinate 504,904 of VWZZ01001889.1, forward strand.
CCAAAGGTATGTGGACTGCTGGAAGAAAATACAATGAAGAACCACTATGAGGATATGAAGTATCAGAATTGTCAACTATAGTGAAATATAGAAGGATCTCTCCGGTACATGAAGTTGGTGGGGAAACACAACAAAGTACTTACAATACTGGAAAAAGCTGCTGTGAAGAAAAAGAGAATAATGTGTTCATCATATTAATGGGGCAGGAAACACTGAGTTTTAATCACAGCAAGAAAGATTCAGGTTAGATATTCTGTTTTTATTTAAGCATACTGAGGCATAATGAATGAGATAAGTTTTGAGAAATGTTCAAATGGACTTCGAGAATGAAAAGTGTTGAACTTCTGCCGGGTGCAGATATACTGCTTAACCTTTTCCTTGCTGCATTTTCTATGATCTGGGCAGCTGGTGAAGTGGCATTTAACAGAAGTATAAAGGAGCAGGATAACCAATCTACTGTTTATTGCATATAAATGGGAGTTAAGTAACTTCTTTCTGTACTGTTCTTTAAAAAATCTCAACATGAACATAAAGGGTTGTATTAAGGGAGGAGTAAGTACTGTAAATATGTATGGAAAGAGATTTTTGGTGAGCAGGAAGAGTTCAAATGTCTGCTTGGAACACACGGAACATTAAGGCTGTTCTGTAATTAACATCTTTAGGTATAAGAACCGAAATCTGTGGGGACAAATCTGGTCTGTAAAACTATTATTGATACTCACCTGAACATAGCCAGCCAACCTCGCACAAATCACTGAGAGGAATCTGGGATAGTAGTATCTCTTCACATACGACAACATTACTGCTTGGTGGAGGCGATATAGAGTCAAAATTGCACCTGACACGTAAGAAGGACATGCTTGTAGTGCATCATTACCTGAAAAACTGATTTTCAGTAAGCTGATGATGAAATCTTTGGTTTAACTCCTTCATAATTATAGGCTAATTTCAGCTCAGTCTGTCTATCTTTCACTAGACAAAGTCCAAATGTGTTACAGAACCGAGCTTTGAAAACCAGCCATGTCTATTTTTCATGAAAGCTCCAAATATGTTTGCTTCTATCAAGCATGATAATATTCATGATAAAATGAACAACTCAGGAAAATACAGTATTATAAAGCTTATTTATCAAATGGAGGTTTTTCAACATTGCTAAAAGACCACAGCTAAACCCAGAAGCAGCATAATAAACGTTGTTAACAATTAGGTGCTTAAAGAGTTACGCTTAGTTACCTGATACTAAATATCAGACCTTAAACCACCAGAAAGAAGAAGAATTATTTCTATGTATACATAATTGTATGTACACAAAATACACATATTTTATTCTCATGCTTCTTTCTGATAAGCTTCAAGTAGGACTATTTTTGCTATTTATCCAAGCTAGTGGACACAGTTGAGTGCTTTGTCCAGTGACCAAAAGATTAAGATCTCTAAAAGCTGAATATTTTATTCTAAATAGGTGAATGGCAAGTCCTCATTAGATGCTTCATCAGTGGGGTTGAACACCCATGAGACAGTGAATAAAACTCATCAGACAGTGAATGAGACATGAAGCAAGTTAACTCCTCTTTAGATGCTTTGGTCTTTACAGGTTACCAAAGACAGATTTGCTTCACTTTTATTTTGCACTGATTTCTGATCTTGCATTAAAATATTTTGCAGATTTCTGTAAAAACAACAACAAAAA
>VWZZ01001889.1:506664-523156 GCA_013399095.1 Psophia crepitans
GCTTGAAAGTTTCAATCCCATGGACCTAGGTTTTGCTGGCATTGCAGTTCCAGGCACCGCTTTTCAAACAAACCCCTTCCAAGGGCTGCAGGGGAAACGAAGCCTTTCCCGTGTGAAGGACCGATCTGGCCACCGGAGGGCAGCGCTGCTCTTCACCGACATCCCGTTCTGCCTCCGCTCTTGGGAAGCAGGAAAGGACGAGCCTGACACACACGTGTTTCAGGGGACAGCCCTGGAAAGAGCAGCTCTGCTGCCCTTCCCGGTGACGCACCGAAAGCTTAGAGCAGGGAAAGCGCGCAGAAAGGGTCCCGCAGCCCGCTAGGATGTGGCCGCAGGTAGTTCCCCGGTGGCTGGGCAGCTACACGTAACACGTGTGTGTTCCTCGGGGTCGCTTCAACAATTTACGGGCTCGCTCTGGTTTTGACTATATTGCCTCTATGCGACTTTGATAGGAGTAATAGACCTCAATTTGAGCTACACAAAACCGGATGCATTTAACAATAAAGTGTGTTTCTGAAAGTGATAGCCTTGATTTCCTGCTCCAGAACACTGTTGATGCTGTTTTGTTGTTATTGTTACAGTTATGAAATTTTGGAAAACTGCTACAAACAGACTTTGGTGCTGAGAAAGTTGCAGTTACCAGAAATTGCTCCCCTTATGCTTTAAGCATTACGTTTTGGTGTCTGAGTAATTACCAAAATTATTTGGTTCTTTCATTCGGTTGGAAACTGACGATCACATATGCCATGTGAGAACAATTCTGCTTCTTTATAAAATGATTGCCTCTTCGTAAAAAGATCACGAAAAGCAACGTATTCCAGACAGCTGCATGAACTCCTTGGGTATGAATCTTTCAGTAACGCATGTGCCTATGTATCTGCAAGACTCACTTTCTATTCAAAGCCTTGAAAACAAAGTAACATATTAGCAAAAATTAATTCAGATTATTTTTCTTGAAATCTTTCCATTTAAGAAAGATAAAACAAAGGGTAAAATCTTGTGCATTTTTTTATTCAGAGAAACAGAGATGCTTTTTTTGCAGCATTAATTCTCACCTTCAGTACTGCACATTAAGATGAGACAAGTATTTCTTAGGTTCTACTTTACCACTACCTGTGTGAATACTGCTATTTTATCAACTTCACATGTGTTAAGGAGGGTACAACGGATTATAATCACTTAGGATTTCCACCAGTGAAAATTATAGCCACACAATTTTTTCTTCATGGAAACCTTGTTTATGAAATGCAGAAATATCCCAAAAGGCTTTCTAAGATGATAACATCTCCAGCATGGTAGTAAATTTACACACAATTTCACAATTTAAAGTAGTCTTCTCTACAGGATTGTTAACAAAGTCCAACCATGCTCATTAACAGTGGCAGATGGGAAACAAGACTGAATATGATGGAGGAGATTTCTATGTAAGATCATCATTATTCCTTGGCATAACAGAATGAGAGCTGTCCTAGGGAAAGAGTTATGGTCCTAAACTCTGCTCCAGTCACACAAGTTTAAAAAAAGGGTATTAATTACAAGAATAAGCATGACCTGTTTGTGAAGTGATAGACCTAGTAAGTTTGTTTATTTTAATTGCAGAATTAAATTGCTGCTTGAAAAATATTCTCTAGGGAGCAGTTCTCAGCTAAAAATAAGTGAATTCAGTTGTACTCTTACCTCGTTTTCTATTCACCCTTGCTTATTTCGAGTCACCATCCCTGAGGGTGTTTAAGGAAAGGTTAGATATGGTACTTAGGGACGTGGTTTAGTGGGTAATAGGTGGTGGGGGGATGGTTGGACTAGATGATCCTTGAGGTCACTTCCAACCTTAATGATTCTATTCTATTCTATTCTATTCTATTCTATTCTATTCTATTCTATTCTATTCCATTTTTTTAAAAGCTTTGGATATTGAAACTGTAACTCCATGTTGGATAACTGGAAGGGTCCCTCTAGATTTGTTGACTCTCTATTGGCACCACCAGAGCTTCTCACAGCTGCAGGGGCAAGACCTGATCTGATATTAAATTTGTACAAATTTTGCATGGTAATGACAAGGCTCAAAGTTCAACTTTTTGCATCTCCCAGCACTTTTATATTGTCACCTCCCAGCTTGCTCCACCCATCCCCAGTTCAGTTCTAGTAAGATCACTGTGTCTTCCAAATTCACTGATTTTTTTTTAGCTCCACAAAAAATTCCACCCATGTCTTCCCATATTTTTTCTATTTGTATGTTTTCGTAATGTTGAACCACAATCAGAAGCCATAGATAGATACTTTATAAATAATTATTCTATTTCATTTTCTTACTGCTAAGAGCTTTTAAGCAGGCAGGCTGCAATTAGTTAATAGATAAGAAAATTCAGCTCACTTCTCTTAACCTTTGAACAAGAAGTATAAAGACCTAAATAGCCACAAAAAGCCTGCAAAACGTCCTTCACATGTCAGGTGCTATTGACATCATCAACAACAAAGGCTTTGATCTGAAGCAAAGTAAAAGCAAAAAATAGCTGAGTTTATAAACGGTATCTCTGTAACTCACGCATCTACTTGTGCCTTTTTCTTACCCTTCTATTGCTTCAGCCTTATTTTAAATTTTTTCTTGCAATGAAGGCAAGTGAAATTTGCTGATATAGCTGTAGGTTCCACCGGCACATGTAAACTCTTCTAAAGTTTAATATAGACTCACCTCCCCAGCTTTATCTCTTATTGCGTATGTCATGCTGTGCCTCAGTTTTTTCTCAGAATTTGCTGTGACTTGGAGTAGATGTGTTAATGTTTTTTGTTTAGTGCTGTGTACACAGCTTCAGTATGAAGGGCCGTCTACACTGTTAAAAATCTTGTTATGAGTGTGAGGGATCACACCTTATACACAGAGTCAAGAATTTATTGTTACTCTAATAAAATTTTAACACTAATGAAAATGAAGCAGTAGTTACAAAATACTAATGCTCATAGTTCAGACTAGTAGAAGAAAAACTCACTGACAATAAAACCCTTCCAACAGTTGTACAGGAAGACTTACAAGATACATATGCCTCTAACGTCTTATGCTCACCTTTTCTGGCTGCTAGGATCAATGGTAACAGTCAGTTTTCTTAGAGCAGAGAGATTCAGGGTGACATCAGCATCCCAAATTCTTCTCAGGAGACTGATGCTGGCGGTGGACTTTCTTTTCCCCACCTGCTGCCTTCCCCCTGCTCCCAAGGAAGGGGTGAAACTTTCCCCGTGGCTTGTTTGTTGTTCCGGGACTGCCTGGGGCTGTCAGCCCCCTCCCCAGAGGCACTCGCAGTGCTGGAGTGGGCTATGAGAGATTGTCCTAGTGATCACCTAGTGTTGTCATTTTTTGTTTGTGCTATCTCTAAATGTATTGTATACTTTATGATAATACATTCATACATTAAAAAAGAATTTTTCGTTGGCTACAGTAAGAAAATATTCTATTCCAAATGATGTCTATTTTAATTACGGGAGTAATCACTAGAACACCAAGCCACACTGATATTTTCCAGAAACCAGAAGAAAAACTGAAGAAACACCAGACATACCTGATTTTATATTGGTAAGTTGATTTTGCTAAAGCTAATAGCTAAAAGTAGAAGGAAAAAAATGTTCTTATATATTTTAAACCCACTGTAATTGTTTACCTTTTGCAAAGCAGCAGAAACAGCTCTTCTTCCACAGTCAGGCTACTCCCATCAGTGGATCCAGAAGATATACATATGGAAAATGGTAGGTTGTGTTAGCTTTTTTAAGAAAGTCCTTGGAAGACAATATTTGGCACGTACAGTCAGTAATGAATCTAGAAGAATAAATTAGCTCAGACTGGAAAAAAAAGGACAGTACTTTGCATTTCTCTTACTTAACTGACACTATTTAACTTGGGAAAATTTTCTCTCCCTTTCCCCTTCCTTTCTTCCTCCACCCAAAACTATCCCATGAAGGACTCCAAGTCTTCACCCTCTCTGATAGGAAGAGCACTCACTCGGCTACCACTAACAACGTAAAAAAGTATTTAGTTTGATCATCCTGTGGCCACGGCAGGAAAAATAATCTTTCATCTATATAAATGTAAACAGGTACAAGCTGTCTGTGAATATGTATAGACTAAAATTAATAGAAAGTTTTAACAAGCACAGACATTACTTTCTGAGAGAGTCTTACAAATGTAGACAAGAAATGGCAAAAATGGCCTTTTCTGAAAAAGGTAAGTAATCATTCTATGAAGAAAACATATGCCAGCATTGCCCACGGTAGCAGACACATGCAGCTCCTGTCACTGAAGTTCTGAGCAGTCAACAACCAGCTGTTGTTCCAGCTTTCCTACAGAAAGTGAGAGACACAATTTCCTGAGCCAGTTATGATGTCTCAGTTACAGTATACAATTTGAAAAGTACTTCTAAAATGGATTTGTTTTTTGAAGAGGCTGAAGTGGCTATCTGGTCTTCTTTTAGACACTTCCAAAGCATGGCTGATACATTCATATATGCCCTCCTATGTTGTCTATAAAAGAACAGAATATCCTTCTGAATTCTCATTTGAATAGAGAAAACACTAGAATAGCCAAAAATATCTTTGGCTATTTTTGGATGTTTTCATTTAATTTTAATTCATTTCACTCCATAGGCACAGAAAATGGAATTACATAACATAGAATACTTTTCCCACTAGACTTTGGGAAGTATGGTACTTTAACTGAGGAACCACTGGAAAGATAGAAATGGTTCATCTGTCACTGCAGTAAAAACAAGAATGTTATCTCAGGCACTCAGCTGCGTGTTGATGACTGAGCTATCTTTCGGTAAAGTACGTTCTCTTATAATCTCCACTCCAAAGTCCATTAACAACATACAGTTCACATGAGGGATAAAATTTACAAACAACTACTTACATTTTTCATGCAGCAGAATGGAGGTATGATATGCCTGCTGAGATACACACTTGCTAACTGTCTGAAAAGCCAAAGGTTGTCAGATGGGCATTTTTACTTTAATTACAAATTTAGCACAGTCTACCAGTTACAGAATTTCAAACCTTTTTCCTCAGCTGCCTCACGAATTCTTTCTTGAAATTTAATGACAGCATTAATAGAAATGCAGTAATGCTGTAGAGTCTGCTGGGTCTCTTTGGAAAGTGATTCTTTAAGGGTAAGCAGATGCTTTGGTAAGCAGAGCACTCAAGCTAGCACACAAGTGTTTGAATAGCCTGATGACCTTCAATGCTAGTTGCACCTATATTCGTAGAAATTAGGCCTCATCAAACTAACCTGCTATCTTTTTTGTTATGATGTCCAGGTGTAAAGATAATATTAGTAACATTGATATAACAGACTCATGGAAGACAGGCTTTAGCATTACTGAACAGAATGAGCAAAATTTAGGTTTATACAGAATTAGCAAGGTTTGCGTTAAACGTGCACATATCTAAATGAGGGATCTCAAAGACATTTTAAGCTAGCATTCTTGGCAAGGTCCCAATCTTTCAGGACCTTTCCATCCTTCCTTACTACTCCGCTAATGCCAGAGACCAGACTATGAAAAAATACTCTTTACCAACTATATAAAATTGCACTAAAGACACAGTCACCTTTGGGATAAGACAGGAAGCTTTTTTTATCTTTTCAAACTCTCTGGGTATTGTGATGCCCTTCAATAATTTATTTTATTTTTCTTTCTCTTAATTTAAATTTAGGCTTCTGGTCTTTGATATGGGATTTAAGGCAAATAGACAAAAAATCCCCTTATTTGGAATCATTGAACTTCAGTTAACATTACATTTTTCCTCCGTGATGTTACACATAAACAGAAGGATATTGTATCAGACAGAATTATTAAACATAACAAAAATATGCAATAGTTAACAGTAAATAAGCAAGAATGTTCCTCCCCTCCAGTACTGAAACTAAATCTGTGCAATGGGAATGATCTATGTCATTTGACATGAATTCTGAAAATGATAAATCAGAACTCCACATTTCAGTTAGGTTTTCAGCGTGGCAAGACCCTGGATTTTGTATGCAAGTTTTCCACTTTATTATTTTTAGTTTTCACCAAAAATTTTCACCACCTTCATTGCCATGGCAATTCAATAACATTTTCCCAAAGAAAAATGGTCCTCTTTTTTTCTGAATAACAATTTTTAGGGGTTAGTCTCCCTTCCTGCCTGAATATTCTTGCTCTCTACATTGCTTTGACATTACGTTGCATTCCAGGACCTGGGCTACTGTATGACTTATGACTGCATAACTCTGACTCTTCACACAATTCCTACTTCAGTTTTGGCCTAACACACAGCGCATGCCAAGGCCTGACGTATGCTGGGCGCAGCACCGTTAGGTCAAAGCCAGAGCAACACGTTGGCAGGCTGAAATGGACAGGAAGGGACAGAGGTCACTGTGCAGCCGTTATCACCAGCAGCTTGCTGTCTCCTCCTGATACCACCTCCTGCATTCTTGCATAGTAATTTTCTGCAAGTTTCTTCAGAATCCATTAACTAATGGATATGATATAGACCAAACTTCCAAGCTGGAAGGTATAACAACATCAGCTTCCTGAAAAAGCTTTTGAAGCAGATCCAAAACAGCTGGACTGCTGAGGCTTTCATGCTTCCCAGAGCGACGCAGGGGAGGAGGAGGAAGAATGAGCTCTCTTCCCATCAGCTAGGCAACCATTTTGGTCATAGCTGTGCAAGTTAGGAATTAGAGAACTTGTAACAGAATTAATGAATTAAAGAAGTAATGAATTAAAGAAGTAATGAATTAGTGAATTCACATGTTAGACTAGTCTGTACAAAGGGACTTTAGATATTGTCTTGTTTGTCTTTCTTTTTGCTAATGGACTCATAAAATAAAGCTTAATTTACAGAGTATGTGGTCCTGTAAATTCGAGATATTCAAATGGACCATGACAATAAAGCTCTGTAAAATAGGACTTTACGTACTTCTGGTGCACGGATGGTATTGTGTTTAGAACAAATAATAATACTATGAATGTTCATATTAACTTTATTATTAGTTATCATTAGTAGCAAGAGCCCTGGTGTCAGTGAAGTTGTTAATGATTGCTGCATTCATAGCCCAGGTGGAAAGGCAAGATAAGGAGCCCTCGGAACAGCTGCATCCAGGCTGGTATTGCACAAATTTGAGCAAAGGTTGGCATATGATGTTATAAATGTCTGAGATGGTTCCCAAACAGTCTGTTAAACATGCTTATAATGCACCGTGCTCCGTACAGCCTGCAGAGTAAATAAATCTGTCCTTGGCCTCATGGGCAATTTCTTTTTTACTTTCCTGTTCATTTACTCAGTCTTAAACCCTGCAAATGAAGAGGACAATCTCTTGTAGCCTTAGACCTTCGCCCAGTAGTCCCTGCCCTTGCTTCAGAACCTGGTTAATATTCAATGGGCTCATCTCCCCTGTCAGGTTTGGGAAGGTCAGTTTTGAAGATTAACTCTCAAATGAGACCTTCCAAAAGCCATCAGCATTTCTATTCCCTAATGCTGTAAGCTGTCCTGAAAAAGAAGTCTGGGCAAATCACACCTCCTCCACCATTTGCAATCTGGTTCCAGTCAAGACCAGCAACTCAGAGTGAATTCAGGGTTTTTAGGCTGAGCCAGAGATGTGTATTATTTGTAGATATCTTAGCCAAGAATTTCTAAAGTGGTCAAGTTTGAAAGTAATGCTGGAGCCCCCCTGCCCAGTACACTGGTTACTAATGGGATTTCAGGAAAGAGCATGACCTCTCATCATATCAATATTTGATCAGGCAATAAATGCAGCTTACGCAGAAACAAGGCTGGCAGAATTCTCAGTGGCTGTGTTCTATGTGTTAAAATTATAGCAAAACATTTTAGTGTGTACTGGTGATACAACAGAAGCTATGCTGTTCTCTTAGACCCTACACATTCTTCATATAGAGCGTAATATCCATGACTACCTCAGAGCACCCTTGATAGAAGTCTTGTACCTATGAACAGTTACATTTCTCTCTTTCCAGCCTTCTCCTATGATCCTGGAAGGGGCACCTATTTCTGGGAATGATTGTTTTATTAGTGTTAATCATCACCCATACTACTGTAGCTTTTTGTACCTTTAATTATGGGCCAAGATCCCATTGTAGTAAATACTGTGCAACTACAGAAAAAGAGCTCCCAAACTACAAAAAGCTCCAAGGTAAGTATGAGATCTCCAGTAATGACAGACAGAGGAAAATGAAGAGAAAATGACACAATTTGTCAGCTTAATACATGTTAATCACAACCGACTAAGAGCTCAATACTTCTAAACAGAGTTACTTGCAGAGTTGGGTGTCAAAGAATAAGGTTACAGAGGGTGTAGGAAGAAACAATCAGATATGATGAGTTGCTAGTCAAGCAAGTAAACATTAAAGAGATTTTTCAAGAAAAAAAAACACCCTGAAAAAAACTGAAGCCCAGAAAAATACTTAAAACTGTGGAGACATTTTTTTCTCCATAGTTCAGTATTATTCTCCATTTTCAGTACTGAACTTAATAGAGATTAATAGCATAAACAAAGAACTCCCATGATACCAGAACTTACTCTCTGTGAGAAATGAAGCAGGGAGAATAACCCTTGAAGTGGTGCATTATTTAAGCACTGACCTGTGCAACGGTAACCAGCAGTTTGACAAAGAAAAAAAATAGCTTAAATTTCTGGGTCACACTTTGCAGGGAGGATGTTCTGAAATACTGCTCTGTACAATAAGATTATGGGACCAACAGTGATTTTTTTTCTGTATTGTTTCCTGAGTCATCTTTACCTAATACTCAGACAAATCTGAAATTACCATTCCAGCAGTTTCAGATAGGAATCAGACTTTCTGGATAGTGTGTTCTTGGATCAGTCCTAATAACTATATTTCTACACATATGTACAGTTGCACTTAAGCAATCTCATTCCATACATCTCACTTTCAGTTGAGAGCACAGGTTAATTAATCATGGAAGGTTAATTCTGCTAGGTATACTGGCCAGCTGAAATGCTTACAGGTTTTTAGCTTCCCCGGCTTAGCTTTTGCATAAATATTCTAATCAAATCAATCCCACACCCTTCTCAAAAGAAAATGAAATCTGGATCAAAATCACTTCTGCTCTGGAAGCCTTTGAACATTTGGTAGACTGGAAACAAAATTTGACGTGCTTGACCTAACTACACAGAAAGCATACAGTACGGAAAAAAATCAGATACTAGGGAGTTTAATTACACTTACTTGTTAGCAATTGTACTACTACAAACAGATTCAGAAAGTACTGACTTGAGGTCTTTCATAATTTTTTCATACCTCCTTCTTCAAAGCAGCACATAGCCTTGTGGTAAGCAGAAACAGAAAAGGTAGTAAACCAGACAAATACACACAGAGGGGAGGAAAGAAAGCATGGTTAGAATGAGTTGGCAAAACATAATAGCCACAGAAAACAGTAATGGGGGAAAGAGAACAGGGAAAGGAAAAGACAAGGAAAACTTTTTTCTGATAATGAGACCTTGAGCAGCTGTCCATCTCATGTTTCATTGCAACTAATAGCAGGAGGCTCTGAAAAATTTCAGGCCAGCAGCTCTGGAACTATGGTACAAATATCAGTAACTGTACAAGACCCCTCAGAATAATTTATGACTGCCCACCAGAGCCTGATTTTGCCACTGTGGCAAAAATTGTGAAGCTGCACTTCAACGATTTCTCATGTTGACAAAAATGTTAAGTCATTTCTGTATGTGAACTCACATTATGAAAATATTCAAGGAAATACTAACTCAAAGGTATTTCAAAGATGCGACAGAGGATTTACAATAAATTCTGCACAGTTACTTTTTAATAAGCACAAATAAATGGGCATTCTACTTGCAGATTTCCTTCTACTTAAGAGGTAATTTTTTTCCTCCTACATTTAACAAAATCCCCATTCTTTTTTTTTTTCCCCCTCCTTGTAGTTTATTAAGACAGAATTGAACTCAATAATGGGACACACTCGAAGAAATTACTGTTTTCTTATTTAAGCAGTTACCTTAGAGAATATCGCCTTGGCTTGGGAAATTGGCTTTTATAGACAGTCATCTTATTTAGATAACCTAGACCTGCAGAAGTTCATGGTTTTAATATCCAATGAACTCTCCTGAGGCAAAAGGATAGTTCCTTGAATGATTTGTCTATGAACAGTGATTTGTCACTGAACAGTGACAAATACAGAAGCAGTATGTCCTGTATCAATGTCATAGGACAGTCTTTGAAATAAAATATGTCATAGCTAAATTATTTTGGTAGGAGAACAAACTCTAGTATATTTGTATGATTAACTGCCCATAAACTGTTAGAAATCTATTATCAACTGTTTAAAGATCTAAATCGTATTTTTCCTGTTAGCAATTCCAGTAGAAAGGGGAAGACTAACTGAGAAAAACGTTTTTCTATTTGGTTGCAGTGTAAATTATTAAGTCACATCAAAAGTAAATTGTTGAATTTTATTTTTTTTTATTATTAAACTATTATTTTCTGAGAACAGTATCAAAGAAATTAAGTGGCACAAAAATATGAATTTCATCCTGTGGATGGCGCTCCTGGACTGTCAGAAAACTAGTGACTTTTGAGAACCATGCCTTTGATGAAATTTTAAAGAAAAATTCAGATTTGTTTGTTCCATACACACAATATATTCAGAAGGCAAGACCTGAATAGCCAAGACACTCTTAAAACGACTGCAAATGTTCTTTATTAAGTGCAGGTAAGCAGTTTTCATAACCTCAGCACCTGGTCAAACAGTCACAAGTAAGTTCAACAAATACAGTATTTAATCTGATGAATGAGAAACTAAATCTGCTAGAGAAGCAGCAGAGGGCTATTATTATAATTCCAGAATGGTTTATGCTGTATATGATTAAAGCAAGAGTCCTAGAGTCAGCTCTTGTCGCAGAAGCCAAAGTAAATGCATTGTCCTAATGGAGGGTGACTGTATGACCACGTCTCTTGCTTTCTCTTCCTGGACACCCTGAGACAACTCTCTCAGTCTCTGGAGTGGGGAGAATGATGGTGAAACAAAGCTCCAAAAAGGGCCACTAACTCTGAAGCTGCCAGGCTTTCTAGCCTTCAGGTTAATGTGCAGTGATGTGTCTTTTACGATGGGGAAGGGAGAGATAAGGCATACAAGAAAGAAGACATGTGGCTATGTATATGCCATATAATTGCCCTTTTGCCTAGCCTAGAATAAAATACCCTCTTCCTTGGGAGTGGCCAGGGTCCCTAGCCTCTCCTTGGATGCTAAAAAAGGAACATTTAAGGTCAAGCAAAGACCTTGACCTGAAAAGAAGAAAGAGACATTTCCTTAGACTAAAATAAGCAATGAATTTGTGAAAGAGTAAATATAGAGGTTACAGATAGAAAACCTTTTTAACACAACTGTTTGATATTGACCAGCAGGCAAGAAGTAGTCACTTCGTCCCTGCTTATATTGCCCAGGAGGATTCACGGAGTAAGAGCTGCAGAAAATACTGGCCACCAAGGAAAACTCAACATATACTCCATGTGAACATAATTCTCAAGCCTTCTGTGCTTGTAAACTCCTGGTCAAACACAGCTAGAGTTAAAAGAAATCACATTTAAAGAGTGGACTTCATGTCTTTCTTCACAGTCTCACAAGTCCTTTTTACTTTCCCATTTTTCTAACATAAGCAACAACATATTAAAGAGCTACTGGATATTACTACTGTTGCCACATCCATTCAGGGCAGGCAAAAGCAGCTAGTGGTGTTTTGCTAACAAGTTTTGCTATGGAAAGCACGCAGCATTCAGAGGTTACATCCCCCCAGCTCAATCTAACTGCTGTGACAAATAGGATCATTTACAGGACAGTAAACGACCACACACTTGTAGCTATTTGCTGCACCGAAGTGATAAATTTTAATGCCCTAAATAGAGACAGTCTATAATCTATATAAGCAACCTGTAAATCAAGATAATAAGTAGCCAAATAAAACTGCTAGTCCTTCAGTTAAAAATATCTTGAGAATAAGGAATGAAGAGAAATTAATGAATAAGTGTCATCTCTGCAAGGAATAGTATAAAACAATTTAATAATCAAGACTTCAAGGTCATGCTGGCAGTAATTGATCAAGAGTTACATTTTTTGTGAGCGCACTGTGAATGAGTATGCTTCCTTGCTGCACAAGTCAAATGGAGCTGCTGCTAAAAGAGTTCAAGCTCAAAATGGTATGCATCCCAGATGTTACTCCAGGGAGACCCACGTTCAGATTCGTGGTAAGTACTAGACAAAAGTACATACCAGTGACTGTTTATTTGCATTAGATAAGTATCAGTTAGTGGAAATTACCAAGTTCCTTCCAGGTGTAATAGTATTTCCTCCGAATAAGGGGACGTGGTCAAGTTAAAATACCTGTGCCATACTGCATATTCATACTCCAAATATCACTTTAAATGGTTATTATGTCTCACATCTTCAACAAAACATACTTCTCTTAGAAACTCAATTAAGTTAAGTGTGCTGAAGAAGAGATCTCAAGGCAAGAACTTTGTGAAGAATGAGAAGTAATAATTTCTTCAAGGAGATATTTTTTCTTCACAGCCAGCCTAGCAACCAGATGAAATATATATTGCTCAGCAGGAATTCACTTAAACACTAGACTCCATTTTACACGACATTAATGACACCATCTAAGGCAGTTTCTATCAATACCTCTCACAGAAATTTTCAACATACTTTCATATTACTGCCCACTTCAAAGGGACCTTTACTAAAATGTTTAAGATATCCTCACGGGTGTACCATAATGATGATTTTCTTGCAGCAAGCTTTTCCTACAGCCCTGTTCACTTCAATGCCTCAGCCTACTGCCAGTCATTTCAAAACAGAAGATTCATCACTTATCCTTTGAAAGATACCAAACCTTCTTGAATGCCAGACTCCCATTCTGAGCATATCACTCACTAGTAGAAGGGTGAAAACCAAAATGGCTTAAATAATTAGTTCTAGGTCGATCTTCAGAGACTTACAGTGAGTATTTGGCTGTTGCTCTGTAGAAGTTACAAGACGCCCCTGTCACAAATGATAGCCGCACCCATTTGGCAGTATCTGTTCAACAAATGCACTTCAAGTATGTTTCTTACAAGATATCAAATTCCAGGAGAGATTCATCTGCTTCAAGATAATAAAGCATCTAGAAAGATGGTACACCTTTCTACACTTTCTATACACTGTACACCTTTTTCTTGACCAGACAAGGGTCTGTACTTTGTTAAACATCAGCACCCTCAGGGGTAACGCAAGCTTTCTTTTCACTCCTTCTCACATAGCATGAAAACAGCCCAGAGCAGTCCACACAATGTACTTTTTTTCTCTGAAAGGTCTTCCTCCACCCTGAGCTCATGCTATGAGATGCTCCCTCTGTCAGTGCTGAAGGGTGGGCAGTCCAGCTTTTTTGTGTTTTCTCAAGACTGACAGAAGTAGTTGCTTGCTATTGTCAATAGCCCATGGTTATCACAGCCAACTCACACCAAGAAAAAGGTGGATGCAGTCACTGCCTTTAGAAAGCACGTGCATTATGAGGAGATCTCTCAGGAAAAGACGACTGAGGCAGAGAACAACACTCTCATTACTGTGAATACGGAGCTCATATGTGCCAGCCTTTGCTGAGAAAAACCTTGCTCTCTCTTTGAAGGTGACTTAACAGATACGTTCTTCACAGCACGTGCAGTCCAGTACACAGAAAATAGATCCACAGAAACTGGAGATTCTCTCTTACTGAGAAAGAAAGGAAAAAAAACCCAACCAACCAGTACATCCAGCTAACAGTGCAGGGGACATGGCATGTGAAAACAGCCAGGTGTATGATACCCAGCAGCCAGTTCTGAGTTTCAATAGAGACAGGGAATTTAATTCTCTGTGACGAACTGTAAATATCTTAATCCATTAAAGGTTTGAGGCTGTTTGAGAGGGAGTACTGAATAGGTCTATGATACATCACAGCTGTAATGGAAGGTACTGAGACTTTTATTGAATTGCATGAAAAGCAAGTGCTTACTCCTTTTCCAGGAAGGCAAACACAATTTTCCCAGAACAGCCTAGGGAACACAGATTTGGAGGAGAAAGCTAATGATCTTCAGAAATGAATGTGTTTCCTCAGCAAACAATGTTACTACTTTTCTTCAGACCAAGCTAGCTGACTGTCAGTGGGACGACAAACTGTTATTTTGTGATAGCCATATGGCTAGGGCATTTTTACTGATGCTATCTGAGGCCACCGAGTTGAAAAGGAGAATGGTTGTGCTATGTTGTTGAACCCAATTTCTCTTAAACTGACTGATACTACTGGCTGTCCGCAGTATGCTGTGTTATGACCAGTCAGCTATACCAATGAATTGCTATGCTTAATCTTCCTAAAATAAAGATTTTTCCTCCTTTATTGTTTCATCTGTTTGAAGTTGAATCTTTACTTGCTCACTTTTCTGTATTTTGACCAAGTATTTCTACTTCTACTATTAGTGTAGGCCTTCCTTCTATTGATTGAGATTCATGAGGAATTCAGAGAGTGTGGTCTAAATCTAGTGGCTTTGTAATTTATTCCGATGCTGTTTTCAAACTGCTCCTGGATGGAAGCGTACTTTTGTGCCAGATGTGTTCTGAATTTTGAGTGGAATAAATCATTCAAACAAAAAGGCAGATAAAGAGATTCCACACTCAGATGGCTCAAAATTAATTTTGGGATTAGGGAATGTGGTTCATCCCAATCCATACATTACCGTAATTCCACCATTGCAGAATGGAGACACAGCATGCTCAACTAAACCTGACAGCTGGAACCTAAAAGAAAATCACAGGAGATACTCAGAGAGCATAGGAGCCCAAGAATAATGCTCTGTGGACATGCAAGAGAGAGAAAAGAAGGTAAATGAAAGTGACTAATAAAATGTGGTCTTTTTAAACTTATGCTATTTTATCGTGTTTGGTAGGTGTTGAAAAGGAGGTCCATATCTAACCAGAGAAAAGACTGGAGCTGTAAGAAAATAAGAAAATACAGGTCAACTCACTACTCTATTTCTAAGCTAAATGCTCACCTTAAGCAGCAGTTCTGTAGTGCTGTGGATGCAAAGTTATGGCTGAGAAAAGTGGGATATTTTGCTTAAGAATTTCTAGTAAAGCAGTCAAAGTCAGTAAGTGATACTGTGTAGGCTGTATCAGCCCTGAGCGATGTTTGTATTCTAAGAGCTGAATTAACAAAAACTATTAGTAAGACAGCAATAGTCAAAACAGCTCAGTGAGCAAGCAGTGACTAGGGAAGGGGCAGCAAGGAACAACTGTTGGAGAAGGAGATGGCTAATCGAACATGACAGAAGTGTGAGACTGTGACAAAAGAGGCAACTCACAGCACAGGATCAGCTGCAGCTTAGACAAGAGCTTGCTACGACGAAAAACCTTGAGAAGAGAAAACTATGAATGAGATGAATACTCCATGATAAAAAGCAAGCCACCAGCTGACTTAACAGTTGCCTTATACACTCATTAAAGAAGTGGACTGTGAAATCGTTCTAGCTACAGTGTATAAGATAGTTATTTTATTGGTCTACTTTGGGCTGTTTTTTCCTTTTCTCTATTTGATAAAATAAAGTCAAATTATCGATATTAGAAAGCAGAGAAAATCAGCCTAATGAACCCCCAAAATGTAATTAAATTTTCCTGAAGTTTCAAGACAAGGCCTGAGCTGCCATTTTATTAGCTAGGACTTAAAACAGCATCCTTGGCCCATTTCTGCAGATCAGTCCTGACAGGCTGCGTTTCCTTAGGGTTGACAAGTGAGAGAGTGATTGGGATGAGAGTTAGAAAACAAATAGTGATAGAATCATAGAATTATTTTGGTTGGAAAAGACATTTAAGAACATCAAGTCCAACCATTAACCTCGCACTGCCAACTCCACCACTAACCCATGTCCCTAAGCAACACATCTATGTGTCTTTTAAATACCCCCAGGGATGGTGACTCAACCACTTTCCTGGGCAGCCTGTTCCAGTGCTTGATAACCCTTTCAGTGAAGACCTTTTCACTAATAGTCAATGTAAACATCCCCTGGAGCAACTTGAGGCCATTTCCTCTTGTCCTATCACTTGTTACTTGAGAGAAGAAACTGACACCCTCCTTACTACAACTTCCTTTCAGGTAGTTGTAGAGAGTGATAAGGTTGCCCCTCAGCCTCCTTTTCTCCACGATCAACAACTCCAGTTCCCTCAGCCGGTCCTCATAAGATTTGTGCTCCAGACCCTTCACCACCTTTGGTGCTCTTCTTTGGACACACTCCAGCACCTCAGTGTGTTTCTTGTAGTGAGGGGCCCAAAACTGGACACGGTACTCAAGGTGTGGCCTCACCAGTGCCAAGTACAAGGGGACGATCGCTTCCCTAGTCCTGGCCACACCATTTCTGATACAAGCCAGGATGCTGTTGGCCTTCTTGGCCACTTGGGCTCACTGCTGGCTCATATT
>VWZZ01001889.1:523358-538168 GCA_013399095.1 Psophia crepitans
ACCCGCCCCCAGTACTGAGCCCTGGGGAACCCCACTTGTGACTGGTCACCAACTGGATGTATTCCATTCATCACAACTCTCTGGGCCGATCCATCCATCCAGTTCTTGCCCCAGCAAAGCATATGCCCTTCCAAGCCATGAGCAAACAGTTTTTCCAGGAGAATGTTGTGGGAAATGGTGTCAAAGGCTTTACTAAAGTCCAGGTAAATGACAACCACAGCCTTTCCCTCATCCACGAAGTGGGTCACCTTGTCACAGAAGGAGATCGGGTTAGTCCAGCAGAACCTGCCTTTCATAAACCCATGCTGACTGGGCCTGATCACCTGCTTGTCCTGTTCATGCCATGTGATGGCACTCAAGATCATCTGCTCCATAACCTTCCCTGGCACCAATGTCAGAATCACAGGCCTGTAGTTCCCTGGATCCTCCTTCTGGCCCTTCTGGATAGACATCACATTGGCTAACCTCCAATCAGCTCCCCGGTTAGCTGGGACTGCTGATATTTTTTAGGGAAAGTTCAAACTGCAGTAAACATTCTCTAGTATTGTAGGAATAGAAAGAGCATAAGACCTAGAACAAAACAGAGTAACTGCATCCAGTCTTTCTAGCTATACAGCCTTTAGGATCAGAAGTACACATGTTATGGGCCTGGTTAACCTGACAAATTAAACTATACTGTACAAGCACAGTAAGACCTTGTTCTCTCAGAAACCAACTGGTTTAGTGCACACATGCTACAAACTCCCTGTGGAAAGAAGGCAACTAGGAGCAAGTCGTGGCTTGCAGAGCAATTACTTCAGCTCACTCTTGGTCACCTGGAGCAAGCCGTGGCTTGCAGAACAATTACTTCAGCCCACTCTTGGTCACCTTTTTGCCTTTAGGCAGTTTGTGAAATGATGAGGAGAGGAATGAAAGATGGATGAACTGTTTTAGATATTACAGCTGGTCCTCAGCTGTCATCCTTCCAAAGGGCCCAGTAGCCTCTCAGTTATATGACCAGGTGTTTGTTCTCAGCATGACAGAAGAGGAACTGCCAAGCATCTAGCAGGGATAGCAGCTGTGAGGAACTATCATCTTTGGGGAAAAAATAGCTGTTAGGAGAGCATAAGGTATCTTTGAATAGGTAGAAAATGAGATCAATTGTCCTGATCATATGTCAGTCAGTCCATGGACACCACAGGCTAGGCAACCAAAAATGAAGTAGGCAGACTGAAAGGAACCTTTTTTCACTGCACAATGTTTTACAGCCATTCACAGCCTTGTTTTGAAATATGTTACTGGAAAAAGAGGGTGAATCCAGCCCTTTCTTGAAAATTCTTCTTTGTTGCACAAAAATTAAGTCAGCAGTATATCTTGAAGGCTGTATACCTATTTAGTTAATGATCATATGTGCTTTCTTAGATAGCATAGTCCAGATTTGAGGAGTCAGTATAAACACTGCTGGTATTCTGACACATAAGCCTGAAGCTATGAAACTCTTCCCCCACCCACCACGTGGTACTCCACTTTCAGTGCTCTTCAGTCTTCCACATGGAGAAACAGTTGACATTTTATGCCTTACTATATTGTTCTTGCCCTGCTTGAATTTGTATGCTTTTAAATCACTTGCTGTTGAAATGTAACGCTGTTTATCTCTGCTCTCATCAAGAGATAACACTGTTTAGCTTTGTATTTGAGACTTTTATAAAGAAAGGCTGCAATCTGAGGAAACAGCTATTGCTGAAATATGTGAAATTCTAAGTTCATCCATGAACATATCTATAACAATTCCACCTGCTGTTGTTCCTATAATTCTAGTGATTTAGGACTTCAGTTCATGTTATGCCTAACGTGGCAAAGCTAAGTTCTTTGGCTTTATTAAGTCCTACAGGACCAAATGCCACATTTTATAGACAAATCCATGGATCACTAAAATCAGGTAGAACCTCTACAACTGTTCAGCAGTCTGCTATGGATTCCACAGTGGATGCATGACGCATTCTGAAACGGCTCATCCAGAGAGGGTGCAAACAATGAATCCTGATTTCTTGGCTCTCTTAATTCCTTGTAGTCCATGTGCTAACTTTCTCCAAAGCTGTAAGATCAGCCACACAGAATCAGTGTAGGATGACATTTGTTTTAGAGTCTAGAAGAATGCCACAAGAAATCAGAAGGACACCTCAGAAAGAAAAACATGATAAATCTCTTCTGTGTGCATCTCTGTTACCTTCATGGGTGTCATTTCATCGGTCATTGTCACACACATAGACATGAGGGAGATATTCCCACAACTGCTGGTTGATGATGGAAAGAAATGTAAATGAAAGCTTCCACTTTAAAACATGGAAGATTACCACTCTGACTGCTCTCACAATTGCTAGAGCCCTGGAGGTCCCTCACAGCAGCAAATATCACTGAGTTAAATATGCAAACACAAACAAGAAAAGCAAAACACAAACCCAGAGCATCCAAAATAACTTCACTGCCTTCTAGTTCCAAATGCATGATCAGCCTGATTGATTCTGAACTTGCTATACTTTAATAAAGATTGTGTGGAGACATTTTTAGACATATACTTTTCTTTAAGCAAGCAAAAATAATTTCAAAATGGTAGTATTCAGTCTCATCCCCAAAAGCCTGTCCTATTTTTATAGTATGAAAACTTCCAAACCCTGACTCAGAAGTGTCATTCATTTCTGTCCAAGGTATATCACTACTGCAGTGCTTTGGAACCACAGTGAGAAGTTGCTGTTCATGCTTCAGTCTCCTGAATCTCTAGGAAACACCTAGAAATACCCATTAGGCAAACTGCATATAAGCAGCACTATGTCTGCTCAACTGTTTGGCCGAGTAGGATAACACTCTCATGATGAAACCACTGAACCATCAAAATTTTTTCTACATTAAGTTTAATTGCTTGAGTAGCCTCAGATTCCCATCAGCAAATGAAAACAACTGAGTGTGAATAGCTAAAGTAATGCCATTTCAGCCATGACCTTCCATGCCTAGCAACAGCCACTGCGCTGTGTTTAATACGATGTGAAACAGGAGTCCAGAGTCCGATCTGAAGCATTTAAACCTAGGACATCACTGCTAAAAATGATTGTTAGTAGATGAAAGTCAAGTATGGGCATAGGAAAAGAGTTAAGTGGCAGGCCGTAAAATGGGCCGTTCTATTGGTTGCACTATTCATGTAAAGATAGACCATGTCCGGCACTGATTCCCAACCAAACAGCCGTTAGTCCCTCCTTTACCTGACTCTTGCACTTAGTTTACTTTTTAGTTCCTTCATCCTTTCGTTCTCATTGAAGGAACAAGAGACAAAAGGGAACCTCCTTTTGCAAAAATTAGATTGCAGGCTCTACACAAGGAAAACTTCTTGTCCCCAGTCACAAATGCAGGCAATGTAGATGCTCTTAATTATGTTTTAGCAACATGCTTTCCACTCTCACTCTTCGTTACATAACTTAAACCTTGACAATTCTGTACAGAAAAATATCTTTTGCAAATGCTTTGAGAGACACTGCCAATGTAGCCTTAAAAAAAAATTAGTTACCAAAATCAGGAGATTATCCAGAAATCTGGAAACACTGTTTGATGTATATTCATTATGAGAAATGAAAAGAGGGCAGGACAACAATCACATCAAAATGGTTTCAACAAGCCCTGGAAGCTCTACTTTCAGATGGGAGCCAGACAAATAAACCAGCTGCTCATTTTTTCTTCCTTTGCTAATTTGAGGAAGAGAATGGATTTTCTCTCAGGAGTACTCCATATGCAATTGGAGGCACTAACAGTGACACAAAGTAGACATAAAATTTGGTTCTGAACATAAGCCATCACTTCTGCCAGTGTTTTTGGGGTTTGTTGTTGTTGTTATTTTGTTTGTTTCATTGTTTTGTTTTTCGGAGAAAATGGGAATTTGCCCTGTTCTCTTATCAAACCCAGCCTTATCCAGTTGAAATGGGAACATCATTTTAATGAAAAATCAGGTTAAGTGGCAAGAATCCAGTAAAATGAAAATTCCTATTTTATACCATTGTACTGAGTGTACAACTATCCAAGGACCGTGCGTATTGCTACAACTGTAAAACTATGAGTAAGAGAACTAAAGGGTAGAAAACCATTGAACAACAAAGGGAAACATTGCTTTTCTTCAATTACACGAGACTTGTCCTGACAGAATAATGTACTGAAAACTCATGGACATCAGTGTCAGGGATAATTTTGAAGAGCTTATCCCATATTTTGCAAACACCTTGATAACTTCAGTGTAAAACTGTCTCTGGACCGAAGCCTGCTCAAAATATTCCATGAAGACACTGTGCAATGCAAAAAAGCCATTGAAGTTTAGTGGGTTTTTTAAACACTTAAAAGTCTGATTTATTCTCCCTACAATACCTGACACAAACAAACAAACAAACCCAAAAAACCCCACAGGACTTGCAAATAAACAAATATTTTAAATTAAGACAGGTATTCCCACAGTATTACAAGGTAAATTAAGATATAAATAAATTCTCCCTCCACAAATACCTTCATTTCATCTCTGTGTCTATAAAGACAGGCTCTATTTATTTCCACAGATACTCAGCACTACTTGGAAGTCATCATTTAATTACCACTACAAATCTTCAGCAAAATAAACAGTAAGCTGGTAGTCACAAACAACTCATAATCCACCTTGTTTTCACCTAAATTGAAAACTGCATTCTGCTGAATTTAAACCTTGTTTCTCTCAGGTTTCATTTCTGTTTGAGCTGTTAAGATATTTGCTCTTCTAATGGCTACATGACTGCAGTGGATAGACATGCCTTCCCTCTATATTTAAACATTCTAAATGGCACGGACCTGACAAGGAAAGGAGATTAAGATTTAAGGTTAATAATCAGATATAGCTTTTATTTCAAGGTTTATGCTGATTAAGGGAAATGTCTGGAAAAAAGTACTTTATATTTTGTTTGGCATATGAATCTGGCAACAGTGGCAGTGGGACAGCATAGCTTTTATTGCATTTGAGAAAACTAATTGTCAGTTTCCTTCCTTTTGATATTTTAAAGTTTTTACTAGACCATAGTCTAGTTTTTGCATAAAAGAATAAAAGTTAATATAAAACTTATTCAAACTTTCTCAGTAGAAATTTTTTCCTCCAGAGCCATTACAGCCTGTGAGAGAAAGAGATATCATATCTTTAATCTGTTTACCTGTAAGAACGTTGGGTCATATATTTAAAAAATCCCTGTAATAGTCTGCATGTTGTAAACCAATCTGTGTGAAGAAGTTTAAACCAGCACTCTTGGTGTTTTCTGCAGCTCCAAAATATCTCATAAAACTTAGAGGACAGGACAGATCTCTCCATCTTCTAACAGTTCCTCCAATGGGTAGGAACCTCTTTATTTATAGTCATTTGGTTCTTTCTCCTGTTACCTTCACTCTCCTTTCTGGAGCATCCCTGCTCTAGTCCCTCCTAGGGTAGCAGTTCTGCAGTTTGTAACATGAGCTAGAGGAGGTGGCTTTGCTTTCAACAAAAGTCTGAAAATAATTTTTTTTTTCTGAAATTGGAATAACCTATTCTGTAAGAAATAGCCTATAAAAATACATGACCATGGAAATCTTAAAAGAGGTATGTTTCTTACCTAATCAACTACAGTGGACATCAAGGTCTGCTTACAGGTTAGCCTGTGGGTAGTTGACTTAGTACACCACCATTGTTCAAAGCCTGAAAGTTTTTCAGCCACCCTCTGTTGCTGCAGCATCTGGCCCTTTACATGCCATGTGCAGTGTCTGCCGAGAGCCCTCATATTCTTCCATACAGAGCTTTTAATTTCTGTGAACATGCTCGGTTCTGGACATTTCAAATGAATGCTCTCTGGCTCAGAAAAAAAATTAAAAATTGAGTATTTTTTTGGTTCTGTTTAGAGATAATTCAGTTTTCCCTTTTATTTCCCTAATTTCCCTGACCATGCAGTGGCTTTCCTTTATATTATACATTTCAGACAGATATTCAGGCTGCTTACAATCTTCTTCAAAACTGAGTCTTAATTTAAAAAATTTCATTTTGATGGTTGAAAGAATTTAATCTGCCTGATGTTCAAGCTTGCTGCCTGTTCAAAATGAGTGGTAGATCACTGTGGTAATCAATACAGCTTTCCTCGTGCAGGCAGATGCCCATGAGAATAAAATAAGAGGCATCTGAAACATAAATCTGTTGAGCTCTCTCTTTAACGAGTTGTTCATTTTTGGGGTGGGAGACAGGCAGAGGCTCACATTAGTCATAAGGGAAATTAATGTGTTACTGTCTTTAATGCTGTACAAGGTATTGTTAAGAAATAGGAAGTTTCTTTATGCTCCCTTCAAGGCTTATGCCATACGCCTAGGGAAGAAAGAAAAATGTCTTCCCTTTTGTCAGCAGATTTCTTGATGGGTTGGGAGGAAGCAAAACCAAACAGAAACAGTAAAACATAAACTTGTTATTTAGCTATCAAAAAAAGCATCTAATGGGGCAGCATAGCTTGTTCATTATTTTTATTGGCCTTGTTGTTGCTTAGAGTTTTTTCCTTTGCGTATTTTCATAGAAATAGCTCCACTTGCCTTTCAAAGCACTAGCTTCTAGTGTGCTTCCACCCCCTTCAGCCTTGAGATAAAATATCCAATAACACAACTAACACTTGTAGCAGCAAGACAAAGGCTGCACAGTTCCCCAGATCTGCAGCATTTGGCTCAGAGTGCAAAGCTGAACGTGAAGGAAATCACTAGCCCTAGTGGACAGATATATCTCTTAGGAGGACATATAATTTACTTGCCTGTGGCATTTCTCTGGACACTTCCTGAATAAGGGTTTTCCTGCTGAAAGCATACTCCATTTCTACTCCTTTTCCCCAAGAGATCCAATGACTGTTTTACTACTTTCATTTACAATGGTAGTGCTGTCACTCTAGTGTCATGTGAACCTCAGTATATTTTATCAAAGGAGGTTTTTATACTTAAGCTTTTATATCACATCACTCTAGGCTCTCATCTTTCAAATTTGTTTGCTCAGTTCTTGAGCTTTTATGAAGTCTTGACACCATTTAAATAAAACAATTGCACATATATGAATGAGAATCTTCAGTAACCCAAACTACTCTAGGCAACTTTCTATCTTATTGAATCCCTACCTCATACGATCCTCACAAATGCATACGGAGATGAGTCAAGTCATATGAACACTGTAACTTAGGTTCAAGAAAATTCCCCCCACAAGACAGGAAAAAATAAATTCAACTGACATGTGCTCTAATGTTTTTCGTAGATTTCAGACAGAAAGATGCACGCACATTCTGTGGAGCTCATCTTTAATGAATCCAGTGTTTCTAGGTGTGCTCCACATGTGGGTCTACATGCACGTTACAGAGACAACCAAAAATCACATAGGGATGTCAAGATGAACTGCACAGGAACTACCATACAGCTGGAAATCCCTAATCACCGCACAAAGTCCTCCCATATGCATTTTTCTATCAGAAAATTATTTGGGGGATATAGACAAATTGAAGGTCCGTGACACCTATAAATTATAAATAGGGTTGTAATAAATATTACCTTGCACTGAATTCAAATATAAGCATGCTAAACCAGTGTAAGAACTAACAGCATATATGTTTTGTATAAGAACTTTACCTAGTGGTAAAATTTTACCTAAGCATGTGAGCAACGTGACCTCTAAAAATGCAAGAAAGTCAGGTGTAGCTGCACATCAGGGACATCTAAGCTAAAAAAAAAGAAGTTGTCAGAAAGAGGACAAGTTAAGCATAAGGGATGGTAAATAGGCAGAATTTACTCCCAAATACACCAGAAGAATGACTAGCAAAATCTTGTACTAGCAAGATATGCAGCACAGGGAGGAAATGAGACACCTCCTTTTTGGAAGGGGAATAATAGAATAAAAACATGACGCAAAAGTAAGGAAAATCAGAGAAGAAATGAGAGAAACTCACTTTTGTTTCAAGTTCATTCTTCAGTGAGCTCTCAGCCAGGATCACCTCAACCTCAGTGACTAAGACCCACCAAGGACCACAAATACCAGTGCTAATTTTATCTCCAGCTCCATTGTATTGTGTAGACACATACAAACAGCTCTATTGCATTGTGTGCTAATTAGCCACAGCCATTCAGTATAGGAGTATTAAAGATCAACATAGGTAGTGATGTCTAATGCACAGGGAATTTAGCAACACTGCTAAATGAATGCAAAATAGGAAAACAAAGTCAATTTCTCTCATACATATTAATTTAGTCAAAGTAGCACAGAAATTATTGAATAGGGTACTTCGTAATTATGAAATGTTCATGCTACTAATTCTACTGAGTAAATTCAACTAGCATTGTTCATTGTATAAGAGATATAGAGAATTCAGTTCTATTCAATACACATACATCTATTCTATATAGAATATTCTATATTTAAAATATGATGTTTCACAAGACTTTCAAGTAATTTTTGGGATACACACAAAAATGTGGATAGTTATGTTCAGCATAATTTAGCATTGGCAGATTTATCTCTATATAAATCTAATTCCTTGCCTAATACTCAGATATATCAGTTTCTTGATTTCATACATTTTCTCAGTGAGGTAATGCCTTCCTCAGCCACATATGTTCTCCTTCCTGATGTTGAATAATAAATGGGTACTTGAAGTCTAGATACGTGTGTGGTGGTTTGACCCTGGGTGGAGGCCAGGTGCCCACCTAACCTGCTCTATCGCTCTTCCTCAGCTGGACAGGGAAGAGAAAATATTAACAAAAGGCTCCTGGGTCAGGATAAGGGCAGAGGGAGATCACTCAGCAATTATTGTAATGAGAAAAAGAAACTCAACTTGGGAAAATTAATTTAATTTATTACCAATCGAATCTGAGTTTAGTAATGAGAAATAAAACCCAGTCTTAAAAAACATCTTCCCCCCTATCCCGCCCTTCTTCCCAGGCTGTTTCACCCCCGGTTTTTCTCCCTTCTCCCCTCCAGCAACACAGGGGGATGGGGATGGGGTTTGAAACGAAACTGGTGAAGGGTCTGGAGCACAGGTCTTATGAGGAGCGGCTGAAGGAACTGGGCTTGTTTAGTCTGGGGAAGAGGAGGCTCAGGGGAGACCTTATTGCCCTCTACAACTACCTGAAAGGNTGGTAGGGACAGTTGGACTAGATGGTCCTGGAGGTCTCTTCCAACCTTAATGATTCTGTGATTCTATGAACTGTGGTCAGTTCATCACATGTTGTCTCTGCTGCTCCTTTCTCCTCACAGGGAGGACTCCTCACACTCTTCCCCTGCTTCAATGTAGGGTCCCTCTCACAGGAGACAGTCCTCCACCAACCTCTCCAAAGTCAGTCCTTTCCATGGGCTACAGTCCTTCATGAACTGCTCTAGTGTGGGTCCTTTCCATGGGGTTCAGTCCTTCAGGACCAGACTGCTCCAGTGTGGTCCCCCACGGGGTCACAAGGCCTGCCAGCAAACCTGCTCTAGCTTGGGCTCCTCTCTCCATGGATCCACAGCTCCTGCCAGGAGCTTGCTCCAGCGTGGGCCTCCCATGGGGTCACAGCCCCCTTTGGGTGTTTATACCTGGTCCAGTGTGGTGTCCTCCACGGGCTGCAGGTGGAATCTCTACACCCCATCATCCCTCCTCCATGGGCTGCAGGGGGACAGCCTGCCTCACCATGGTGTTCTCCAGGGACTGTAGAGCAATCTCTGCTCCGGTGCTTGGAGCATCTCCTCCCCTTCCTTCCTCAATGACCTTGGTGTCTGCAGAGCTGTTCCTTTCACATATTCTCAGTCTTCTCTCTGGCTGCAATTCTCCCTGGGTGGTTTTTTTCCCTTCTTAAGTCTGTTATCCCAGAGGTGATACCACCCTCGCCGATGGGCTCAGCCTCGGCCAGCAGCACATCCATCTTGGAGCTGGCTGGCATTGGCTCTGTCGGAAATGGGGGAAGCTTCCAGCAGCTTCTCACAGAAGTCACCCCTGTAGCCCCTCTGCTACCAAAACCTTGTCATGCAAACCCAAAACACCATGCTGAAACGGTTTCTAAGGCATCGAATAATTACACATTTAAAAAAAAAAATCTAAAATAAGTTAAAATGAGCTCTTCGTCAAATTTTACAAAAGAAGCAAATTTGAAAGGACTTTCATGTTATCATAAAAACATACTTAATGTAAAGATTTTAACGTGTACCAAAACATGTTTGCAGATACAACTTGACCTAACTGTTCTGCTCAGTGATGATGAGACATTTTGAAATTCCTTTTTAATTTCATTAATTAGTTACATTTTCCAAGAATTCCTTATCATTTGAATTGGGCTTTATATGAGTTCTCTGAGATAACAGGTAGCAGTTATCTCCTGTAGTTACCAAAATTTACTTAACTTCATAAATTAGAAACAGCTTTGTGTTAAAGTAGGAAGTGCAGAGATTTTCTGCATAGCTGATAATATCCAGAACGAAATGCAAGATGTCCCATTTAGAGATGTTATCATCATTACTGTTTGTTACATTCAGTGCATCGGTGAGCAGGCTGCTCCAGTCACTGCTGCATCCCAGGGGTGCAATTCCATTTCATGGCAGACTATATTCAAACACTTTGCTTAGTGATATGGCCTTACTTTAACATAAATTCAGTGTTTGCTGTACCAAACTAGTCAAGGGGTCTGCCTACAGGGAAAATGTAAAACTGGCCTCTAAATCCATTGAGCAGAAAATCAAAGAAATACAAACTCAGTGTGCCAAAATATTTTGTCCCTTGAAGGCAGTGAAAGATTTATGCAAACCAATTTGCTCTTTGTGTTGCAGACATTAAGCAAAGCCAGGGCTCACTAATGACTTATCAGGAGAATGGCAGAACAAGCTAAACAGGGAATCCTTTTAGTGCTGTCAGTGGTAAATTAGGTCTATCAGGATCACAATAAGAATACGCAGAGTAGTCAGTATTAGGTTAATTACCTTTGTTGACTGGAAAGGTTGGAATTTAGCTGGAAATTAAATAATAAAGCTTTTGAGTCTCAATCATTTTTGTATTTCCAGGCAGCTATTTTGTATTTAAAATACAGGATGCCATTTCATTCCACTGGAAGAAGAGGAGCCAAAAGGAAGAGTAATATCACTGTCTGTATCCCCCAAATAATTTTCTGACAGAAATATCAAGGCATTCGATAATTATTCTTATGTTGAATGTAAGGAATACCACGGCAGAGGGAAGTTCCATATGCCACTTTTCTTCAGTTTAGTTTAGGTTAGATTAGTAAAAGTAAATTCTTCTTAATACTTGAAAATATTTTCAATCTCCTATCCCTCAAGCTAAAGATTTAGGATACAGTGCTTCAAAAGTCACTTTTTGTTGTGCTGGTTGATTGTGGCATTCTTGGAAAACAAAATCATTAGTAATCTTCTGGCAAAAAAAAAAAAAAGTCAGGGACCAATTTTCCCATATTAACCTTCCCATTAAATCCAAAGTTTGCATACAACAAAAACCCAAAGACCCAAGAAAAGATTTGGAAATATTCACTATATGGTAAAATTTTTTCTGGCTTAGAAGTTTGGTCAGCGGTGGTGTCTTTATTTTAATCGAGCTTATTATGCATCTCTTACAGCACTAACATAACCAAACAATCCTATGGTAGGAGTTTTAGTAAACTGCTATTGTAAATAAACAGGATCCAATCCTCAGCTCTGAAATTTTATAATATAGTTTTTTCTCACTCTTGAGACCTTTAATTACACTGCACAGCTGAGTCAGACCTGGCAGACATCTTTTTGTTGAGCAGTGAATGTCTCAATCTGTTATGCCAAAGCCAGATGGCTACTTTCTGCAAGGGCTTTCCAGCTTGAAAAGGGAAAAGTTGGAACTCTGTGCCAATGATTCAGCACTTCAGATCCATGGGTTAGGGTCAGAGTTGTGTAAATGCACTAACAGGGGCCTGGGGAACAGGATATGTTTCCCATAGCTCATTTGTTGCCGATAATTTAGGATACTCAGAGAGGATAATGGCTGGGGATCATTAGGGTAAAAAAAAAAAATAAATCTAACAAGCAACAGATGACTGCCTGAAGATATATGAAGGCATGTTTGGGTACTGTGTGGGAAATAATCTTGTTTACAATCACACCACCACAAATTTAGTACGTGTCAATGCAATGTTATATAAAATCATACTTTAAAATTTTATCTTGCTTTCCGTGGTTGCCACCACATCAATTGCTAAAAATTATGTGCATGCTTCAAGGTATTTTTTTTTTCTTAAAACATCTGTGCATGTGTGATATCAGCAGTGACTTTGCTGCTCCTTCCAATCACCCTTGCACAAATTCTTGTAAAATATTTTCTGCACCCCCACAGAACCACGAGTGAATTTTGCTGAAGCATTTAGTTGTCAGCAGTGAACAGAAAATACATTTGGCAAGCCGCAGAAAAGGCTCAAACCTCTGTGGAGCTTTCTGGGAATTTATCTTAAACAGTGTCCAAAATGGAATTCAAAAAACCTATTTAGTATGTCCAATCCCTCGTTTAATCTACATCTGTTTGCACAATTATTGCTATAATTAAAAAAAATGATACAATGAAATACTGTCAGTGGTCACTACTGACAGCTGGAGGTCAGAGAGTAAAAGCTTTCAGAAGTTCTATTAAGAAGCAAAAAGATGAATGCATAAATACTGGCAGGAAATAACTTATCACCGAGCTGCTACACCATGCTGACATCTTTGCAATGCAATTTCAGCTCAGATCACTTCCTATTCTAGTATGCTTTTTTTACTGTTTACTTTTCTAAAATATAATCATTTATCAGATGTGATTTCAAGTGTAACTTTTCAGACATAGTGAAGAAAATACTATATTGAACTACTTTACCTGCAGCACCACATCCTACACACTGTGACAGAATCACAGTTGCAGCTCCTGTGCGTACCTGCCATGCAGGCGCACCATCAGCTCTCATGCTTTTGGCATAACCCAGGAGACTGGAGGAGTGTGAGCCTTCAATTAAAACCAGTACTTTATAATGTGAGCTCAGCTGAGAAGGATTAAAGATTTAGAAACTAGAGATTACAGAAAGAAACATCTCCCTTTTCATTTCAAATAACTAAGTGATATAAAATTTAGAGGTATTAAAGAATTTTTTTTTCTTCTTTTGATGTTGAACTCATTATTTTTTGATCTGTCAAACCATATCAGGATTTACACCACACCAGGTTCAATCCTGTACTCTGTGCTAGCAGACAAATCTCATTAAAGGAAGTCACTTCAAGAATTGTTTTTCTGGGAGGGAAAACAGCTTATGGATAGCTCAGGAATGACCAAGCAGCAGACAGTGCAGTTGTCCAGATTAATCAAAAAAACCTTTTCCTCAGCTGCAAGAAAGCTACTGTGAAGACACTATGTCTTCAATCATCCCTCGTTTGCCCTCATTCACTGTTACAATATTGATCACAATCCAAACCAAAGAGAAATTTTAATGAGGCTGGAGCTGGATCCCCATTAATTAACTCCTACAAGAGAGAATTGAATCTGCAGAGAATAAATTGTACTTTCTCAAGTGAAAGCCTTATCCAAAAGAGTTTGTCTTTTAAGAATGACAGACATTTGTGCTCTCAGAGAAACACAGTACTCCTTCTCACCAATGGACTCAAACTTGTTTGGATTTTCATCAACACTGCAATACAAATCTGTGTGGTACGTGGAGGAGGAAAGTTTAAGATAATGGCCTAGAGTCAAAGACTCATGTTCAGGGGAGAAGGAAACAATTTTGATGCTTGTCCGATTTCTGGTGTCATTGATAGCTACCATGGTTTCTCAAACAAAGTTCAGACACTGGAAGAGCTTATCCTTCAATATAAATTCAATTAATATACAGCCCTCTGAGAGCAACACTTTTACAGCCATGGCAATGGATATTAATGCAATGTAATGTTAGAAGGCATTGTTCTGGCCATGGCAACAGAGAATCTTTAAGGTTTTTTATTCTTCTATACAAGAGGTGAAGTGTTCTACAGAGCCCATCCACCTACTAAAATCAAGACAGGTATTCATCTGAACAGTCCTACAAAACTGAAGACACAGTAACTCTATGAACAAACTCACAAAACATTTTAGAAAACAAAGTTGCAAGCACAGTTCAGAAGATTTCCTAACTGAAGGTTTTACTTTAACACTCTTCATTGTCATTTATTCCATGAGAATGGAACTGTATTGCAAATATCCCTCAGCACCTCAACAAATATGCTTTTCACAGAATCACAGATTCAGAGAACAGGAGGGGTTGGAAGGGACCTCTGGAGATCATCTAGTCCAACCCCTCTGCTAAAGCAGGATGACCTAGAACAGGTTGCACAGGATCATGTCCAGGTGGGTTTTCCACATCTGCAGAGAAACAGACTTGAAAACCTCTCTGGGTAGCCTGTTCCAGGGCTTGATCACCCTGCCAGTGAAAAGGTTTTCCTCATGTTCAGATGGAACTTCCTGTGTTCCAGTGGGTACCCGTTGCCCCTTGTCCTGTCGCTGGGCACCACCAAAAAGAGCCTGGCCCCATCCTCTTGACATCCACTGTTGCGGTTCAAGCCCAGCCGGCAGCTGAGCCCCAGGCAGCTGCTCACTCACTGCCACATCTGCAAAACAAGGGGAAGAATGAGAACAGCCAAGGGCAAACGGCCTTGAGTTGAGATAAGGACCTTTAATGGGCCAACAAAGGGAGAGGGAAAACAACCCCAAAGCAGCAGGAGTTATAGCGGGATGTAAACAGACTCGATGACAAACTGAGCACTTTACCGACCAACGACCAACCCGAGGGACCAGCCACTCAGCCCCCAG